>JAMDHV010000072.1:0-106573 GCA_029717575.1 Peribolospora kevripleyi | reverse complement strand
GCCCTCGTCTCACTCCTTTCTTCCACTCCTTGCTTCCTAGAGCCGCCGCCGCAACCGCAGCTCGTGCGCCCGTCCCCCCAGGCTCGAGCCCCACATGGTAAATAACAGGCTTCGGCCAATTCATTTGCAGGGACGCGTCGAACAAAGTCCTCAAGTCCCGTGCCACTCTTCCTCGGCCCTCTTCTTCCTTTTCTCTTCTCCTTCTCCTTTCTCTTCTCCATCGCTACCACCAGCACCACCCTGCCTCGCTCCACCGTAAGTCTGCTACGTTCATCACGTCGCTCAATATATCCTCCTCGTACTATCTCGCCGCCTCTTTCCTCTTTTTGGTCTCCGTTCCATATATAGACTTGTTCAGCCATGCCTCCCTCTCCGGAAACACTGCAGCCAGAATCTCCAAGGCGGAGCCCAACAACCGAGTCTAGCGGCACCTGGCCACCCGAACTGAGCCCCGGCGAGGAGGTTTACATAAACTTCAAGACAAGGAGCGTTTCCCTTATCGACGGTCAGATTTTACGAGTGCAGGATGTAGTCCGTAGCGAAACCGCAGACCTTCACTTACAGACCCACGAAAACTACGCCGGAGCCGTACGATTCGTCAAAGCGAATACGACCATTCCAGTACCGGAAGTATACCGCCTTGGAACAGTCGGTCCCTACGAATTCATGTACATGGAGAAGATGGAAGGAACTCCTCTGCCGGATGACGACGACGCAGTCATCGACGACAACCTGGTGGCCCAAATACTAGCTTTTCGGGAGCAGCTACGGTCAATCAAGGGCGACGTGATCCGAGGGTTTGGACCGGAGGGGAAGCTTACGGACCCGCGGGTCACCAGCCTGGTCATTCCTCCGCCTCTGGAACCATGTGGATCGGTTCTCGAGTACCTCATTCGTCGTCTTCGCGCCATCGAAAGACCGCACATCGAACCGCTTGATCGCATGATTCGCCATTTGGAATCGGGGGCAATTCAGATCGAGCCGTGCGACATCGTTCTCTGTCACGGCGATCTTTCGGCTTCCAACATCCTCGCCAAGGACGGCAAAGTAACGGCGTTGTTGGACTGGGAATACGCTGGCTTCTACCCGGAGTATCACGAAGACTATTACACCCACAAGAACGAGCCTCTGCATTACTTGGTATATAGCGACGCTTGGATGGACAAGTTTCCGACCATAGCCAAGATTGAAAGATGCATCGCGATAGCAGGCAATAGGAAGGAAGAGGGACATTTGTTCGAGTTCATAGAGTCTAATTTCGTCTTCTGATCCGTCCTTCCGTCTTAGGGTCGAGACAGTCGGCATGTACTTCAGTATTAATAGCTGATGCCAACAACAGGAATCCTACATGACGTGTCAGAAACGGAGCTAGGGTGTCATGAACCTGACCCAAGCACCTCCAGTTGTCAGAATAAGGAGACCGTTGAGCCACGTGCAACCTTACCGCAGCAGGTGACGCCGCTCATAACTGACACCATCCGTACACGAGAAAATATACGTGATGCATGAGCGGACAACGTACAACAATGGGAGACAAAAGAAAAGAGAAAGGATGCGATGGCCAGATGCGCATGTATATAAAGGACAAGGTCCATCTCTTTCCTCCTAGTCTCATTGAGGAATTCAAGTGATCGACTTCTCCCAGATCTGCTTGCGCTGCTTACCCCCGCCTATCTCCGATACCAGTATTCCATCACGTGACCATCCGCAGTTCCCGACGCGTGCTAACCCTCTCTTGTGCGGTGCTGCGCGCCATGGCCTTAGGGGGTACGGCGACGCAGTCGGGGCGAACACACCAAACCAAACTTGAATGGAAATGCCAATGGGCGCGCGTATCCATCCACGCTCACCCGCCTGTCGTTCGCTCGGCTGGCCTAGCTTGGGGAAGCGGATGGGAATGCGAGAGGAAGAAAGAAGAAAGGAAGAAAGAGATGGATGGATGGATGGATGGATGGATGGATGGTTGGTTGGTTGGTTGGTTGGATGATACGTACATGGGACTGACGGCGAGTGAGTAAGTGAGTGGGGGTAGGCATTATCATCATTATCACGGCGCGTCACGCGAGTCGAGGTGGCGAGGCGACGCCGTCAGGGCAGGCCACCAAACTTGAACGGGAATGGGGGCGTATCCATCCACTCTCACCCGCCCGTCCTTCTATCCGCAGGCTCGGCTTGGGGAAGCGACGGGAATGCGAGAGGAAGAAAGAAAGAAGGAAGAGATGGATGGATGGATGGATGGATGGATGGACACGTACATGGGACTGATGGGGGCGACTGAGTGAGTGAGTGAGTGAGTGAGTGGGGAGGTGTTATCATCATTACGGCACGCGAGGCGAGGACGACGCCGTCAGTGCGGACGACGACCAAACTTGAATGGGAGACGGGCGCCCGTATCCATCCACTCTCACCCGCCCGTCCTTCTCTCCGCAGGCTCGGCTTGGGGAAGCGACGGGAATGCGAGAGGAATGGAAGTAAGAAAGAAAGAAAGAAAGAAAGAAAGAAAGAAGAGAGAGGCGCCCCTGCCCCGCCCCGCCCCGTCGGCGATTCAGGTTTGCGCAGGGAACACATATCGACGACGAAACGGTCGATTTGTTTGCTTGGGGGGGGGGGGGGCCGGCTGGCTGCGACGACGACGACGGCGGCGACGTCGATGCTCCCCCCTCCACGTGCGCATACCGCACCCCCGTTCGCTCATGCTTCACTGGCCCATGACAGCTGGCTCGACGGCGGTCGACGACGCGGACGCCGACGCGGACGCCGACTCGGACGACGCAGACTCGGCCGACGCGGTGGGAGAAGACGACGCGGGTAGGATGGCCGTGGAGCGCCAGCCAGCGCGAAGACTTGCCGCCGCGGCGATCGTACCGAAGAGGCCTGTCCACAGCGTGTCGTTGGAGTAGAGGCCTTGCGGGAGAGACCCTGTTGAAAGCGGCACATGCGCGACACAAACGTCGAGCTCGATGACCAAGTCTCCAACGGAGGAGAGAAGGAAAAAAACGGATGCTCACAATGCAAAGTCAGAGGCGCATAACCCAGGTTGACCACCAGCTCGTTCAGCACCGCATCCTTTCTCCTCTCCAGCGCCTTCCTCTCCTCCTCCTCTTCCTCGTCCAACCTCGCCAGCTCCGCCTTTTCCATCCTCCTCTTCTCTGCCATTGTCCCCGAGCCCGATGACACGCTCGCACCGACCAAGACGGGACTGTCAGTCAGCGTGCTCCCGCCGCCTCCTCCTACGACAACGCCTTTCTCTTCCGAACGCGACACGCCCTCCTCCACGATGCTCCGCCTGATCTGCGCGCGGATGCGGTCGAGAGCGCGAGAGCGGAGACGGATCAGCCGGTTGTCCTCCACAACGTGGACGAGCTGGAGGACGACGTAGAGGGCCCAGAAGCGGCACGAGACGAGTGCCAGCCTGCCGCACGTGGCCGCGGAGATGGGCAGGACCGAGTGGGACGCGAGGTAGTCTGCGCAGAGGTGAAAGCGGAGCGGCAACGTCAACTCCGGTCGGCAGCGAGGCAGAAGAGAGGCCAGACGGACTCACAAAGCGCCTCGAGAGGGTAGTAGATGAGCATGCTCCATCCTTGAATGCGCTCGACGTTGAGCAAAAGTTCCGTTGGCGGAGGAGAGCGCTCGATGGCCACCATCCACTGCCATATGGCGAGCACGCCGTGGATGCGGAACAGGACGCGAGCGTCGCCCACCAGCGAAGACAGTGCGCCTAGACGGCCCACCAGGGATGCTCGTCGGGAGGTGGCAGAAGCCTTGGCTGATGGGAAAGAGCGACGGGAGAGCGAAAGGGTAAGGAGATAGATGACGAGTTTGGACGAATACTGCGTGATCATGAGCGCCTGTTGGTGCGGCGGACAGATGGAAGGGGCGTCCGATGGTCAGAGATCCATGAGCCAGCAGCTGAATGAGACTCCTATGGCTCACCTTGTCCGTCCCAGACCAAGTGCCGAGGTATCGAACGAGATGATCCAACGTCGACGAAGGCGGGACATGCTTGAAGACGCCCAGCACGACGTCCGCCGCCGTGTCCGCCTTGCCCGGCGCTCGGGCTTTGACGGGTTTGGAGACAGGCATGGTCAGAGGGTCCCCTGGGGGCACGCTTGAAGAGGGGGTCTGGGAAGCAGGGGGGCTGTGTGAGGTAGGCGCAATCCGTCCGCCGCCGTGCGTGGACGTCAAGTGGTGCGAGGGAGGCAAGAGACGGCCGTCGGAGAGCCCCGTCGGAGGGAGTCGAACATGACGACGAACTCGGTCCGGTTCCCATCGCTTGCCGGACGCGGGGACGCATACGTTACATAAGCAAGCTGCGGCCACTCCGCGACTCCTCTCTTCTCTTCGACGTCCGACGGTTCGCTCTTAGTCGTCAACGAGCGGCTCACTGGATGAATATTCCTGCCTTCTGGGAGATCGCCAAGGTGGAGCGTGCGCTGGGCGATTGCGCTCCATTGTGGGAGTAGGGGGACGATCGGAGCGCGAATCGAAAGAGAGCGGGGGCGCCCAAGTGCTGAAGAAACCCTATCACCAACTCGAACCGGTTTACATATTTAAGCCAATCTCAAGATGCGCGTGGCCCCCTTCAAGGACATGCGATTCTTGGTCCTTGCGTCTCCGACGCCGGTCGCCGTCGCAATTCGTAGGGCACATCTGCTCGCACCCGCTCAACTGCCGCCGGATGTTTGCTTAGAAAACGTTTCGACTTGCCCTCGACGAGGGCGCCCGCGATCAATTTCCCTCGCAAGCGCAATCCAAATCACGCTCCTACAGAAACGAAAGGGAAAACAGGAGCAGGAGCAAAGCGCAAACAAAGCCTCCGTCTGCCTCCCAAACCTCAGAGGGGAGCATGGCCGGCGACGACGGCCATCTCAAGCCGCTCGCCGTCGGAGACAAAGCCGAGCGCCTTTTCGCAGTTGTACACGACGGAGAGGGTGGCGTACTCCGGGGAGGCCGTCCCACAGCAGTCTGGAAGGAGAATGCAGTCGAAGCCTTTGTGAAAGGCTGAAGGGACGAAGGGAAGGGGGGCGGGTCAGTTGACGCAAGACTTGGGCCGACGCGACGCGGCGCGGCCTTCTCACCGTCTGTCAAGGAGGCCAATACACATTGGTCCTACAGCGTGCGAGATCGAAGGGGCACGTATAGACCAGGTCAGTGGGTGCGCCCATCGGGACGCAGACATCCGGGCCCAAATTGTGGGTCAAGAAGATGGCTCGCTCACCGTGTTTACGCCGGACCAGAGAAGAGTGGTGATGCCGCGCTCCTGGAGGAGCTGCTCCAGCGGCGTTGTCTGGCCCCACAGGCCCGACAAGCGGTTCTGCGAAAGGGGCGAAGGGAAAATCCGGATCCGCTCGTTCATCTCTCGCTCTGCCTCGCTCCGTGCAGGCGTGCAAAGCCTTTGACGAACCGCAGTTAGTTAAGCTCACCTTGTGCGCCAAGAACGTCTTTCCCTGATCCTTACCCTGCCTCCACACCTCGTCCAACTCGCCATACAGCGCAGCATTCCAAGAGTCTCTACACAACATCCCCCCCAAGCTGATCGCCTCACCTTGCCACTCGACGGTCCCCATATCCTCCCCCAAGCCCACGGAGAGCGTCTCCGCGTTCTTGCTCCTTCCCGTGCTCTCTTCCGCTGCTGCCGTGCCCGTCGTCGAGGCACTACTGCCAGAGGCGGACGAGGCGAGGGCAGAGACGGCCACGGAAATAGACGGCGCAACGCCGCCGAGTGCGTGAGAGAGGGCGCCTGTGGAGGTGGTCGAGCCGGAGCGAGAGCGGTGGTCGACAGGGGAGACGGAGGTTGGCGTCTTGGCCTCCGTGGGAGGCCAGGCGACGTTCCGAGAGAATACTTTTTTGAGCGAAGGGGGCATGTGCGCGAGATCGTGCGCCGTCAAGCCCCAGTTGAGAAAGATGATATCGATCCCTGGGGATGGGCAGAGGGAGGACGAAGAGAACGGTGAGGAGGCGTCCTAGATCGCATTTCCAACCTGCCGCATCCTCACCGAGAAAGACAGGAACAAACTAACCTCCCTTCCTACAAGCGGGAATGACCTTTTTGACCAAGTTGTCGTATGCCTTCAAACCCGCAGGATGGTGCCTGGCCGCAGGGTGCAAGAAAAAGTTCTGCATGTCGACGACGACGAGCGCCGTCCTGGCCGAGTCGATGATCACCCGCTTCGTCGTCGTGTCCAGTTGTAGGTGTCGGCCTGGTTCGCCGGCGCCGCCTGCTACGGAACCAGAGGGGTCTGTGGAGGAACCGCGTGTGAGATCATACGTTTGCATGCTGGGGGAGAAGAGCCAGTACTGCGAGTGAGACAAGGAGAAAAAGAGAACAGTGAGCGTTGGCGGGAAGGGTAGGCACTTGATGGTGAACGCTTCCAGGTGGACATCGACCCTGGTGAATCACACTCACGCTGAGGGGGAGGTGGACGGACCGAAGCATGATGGAGGAGAGTGCTCAAACGGTCCATCAGAGGGCGGTCCACTTCGACACTGACCACCGTTCTCCGACCGCCGCACGCGCAGACGTGCACGGCGACGGGGAAGGGTAGGAAGCAGGAGAAGGAAACTCACTTGGTGGGATATACGTTGCCAAAGACGACGGGGACGTCATCGGCGCTATCGATATGATTCTCCGTTGAGGAGAAGGAGATGGCCGAGTTGGGCGTCTCGGGGACGCGGAGCCAGGCAGACATCGTTGCGGGGGTGGGAGGCTTACAGCGAGCGGCCTGGGCGTACGTAGCTAATTAAGTAAAGGGGGAGAGGAGATTCGGGGACGTGAGTGACGAGCCGGTGAGGGCGTCCGGAGCGATGCGGGTCGGGAGATGTGGGGTCGGGGCGATGGAAATATGTTGAGGAGAACGAATAGACAGAATAGCGGATATACGGCCTGTAAATGGAGATACGAAGGCGATGAGACGGGCGGACGGCGGGGTCGGCGGTCGAGCTTGTTCGATGATTAGTTGCCAGTGGTCTTTGGTTCGTGGGCGGAAGAGAGATCAGCGGGGAAGAGGCGTTGTCGGGCGGGGGTGCCACGCACTGAGCCATCGTTCGTTAAGTACTTGCTGCCTGCGGTCGAAGGGACGGAGGCGTCGTCACCACGGCCAAGGACGGCTTCGCGCACAGACGAGCTTAGCCCCTCCGTCTGTGCGCGAGCTGAGCTCCCTCCCTCTCTTCCGACGTGACACGGCGTCGCGGCGTCGCTATCGCGGGTACACAGCATTTTCCACACGCAGATCACAGTGCCTGGCAGGTGCCTGGCTAGGGACCTGGCTAGGGACCTACCTCCGTCGCTCTCCGTCCGTTCGCGCATGGCACGGCCACGGCGCACCAGCTATCAGTTAGATATCCGGACGCCGCCGGGCGAATGAATGTGCGGCTGTGGAGGGACGTGTGCCTTGCTTGGCCTTGGCCGTGCCCGTTGCCGCAGTCGAGTTGGCGATCGCGGCGGGCCTCGCAGCGGGCGGCCGAAATGGCGGAAATGACCGAAATGGGCAATACAAGCTGTTTTAAATGGGCAAGCATGCGCATGCTTATCAGCCAGCCCCGCTCTCGATGGACGGACGGACGGCCGAGTCGAGTCGAGTCGAGCGAGCGTCGAGACGGACGACACGACGATCAGCACAGATCAGATCAGCTCAGCTCAGCCCACATCGCCAGCTCGCTTGCGTTCCTTCCTCGCACCCTAATCTCTCACCCGCCCATCCTTGCCGTCTGTGCGCCGCCTGCATATCCGTCCCCCGCTCTGTTCGCCCCGTCGCCCTCGCTCACACCCCCGCACCCGCGCCGCCATGGCCGCCCAGCGTCGAATCCAGAAGGTAAGCATCCCCGCGGTGCGGCGAACGGGCTAGACTAGACGACAGGAGGAAACGCCATCGGTGGCGTCGCGAGGCTGTGAGGCGTCCGCCACTAGGACCGTCGTCCAGACATCTCACACTTCCTGTCCTGTTTATTGGCCCTCCCCGCGCCGCCCGTGCCTCTGGCTCTGGTTGCCCCGTCTCTCGCCCACCCCCGATGTAGGAACTCGCGGACCTGTACAACGATCCGCAACCGGGCTTCTCCGTAGATGCTAAGGAAGATAACATTTTCAAGTGGACCGCCAGGATACACGGACCGGTGAGTCGATCGGAAAGCGGTTGCCCGTCTCATGTCGGACCTGTGTCCATCTTCGATCGCCGTCCTGGACTCGGCGTGGACCTGCGCTTCTTCTTTTCTCTGCATGGGTTGAGGTCTGATCATCCCCTTTGATTCTCTGCACCACCTATGCTCGCGATTTCGTTCGCACCCACTTTCGCTCGCTCGGCGGACTGCCGTCGTGTCCAGAAATCGACCCCGTACGCCGGCGGCACGTTCAACCTGGACGTGGAATTCCCTGTAGAATACCCTTTCAAGCCTCCGAAGTTCAAGTTCGCCACGCGAGTCTACCATCCCAACATCGACGACGAGGGCAACATCTGTATGGGGCTGTTAAAGACGGAGGCTTGGAAGCCTAGTACAAAGGTTCAAACGGGTGAGCACTAGGAGAAGAGGCGAGACGGTGGTGACTTGGATCGTGTACCAACGAAGGCCGTCGTCATAACTGCCCTTGTTTCCTCGTTTCCGGCTCGTTAATTTACCCTTCGGTATTCGTTCTCCTACCACATTGCCTGCCTCCAGTTCTTCTCTCCATCCTCAACCTCCTCGAGGAACCCAACCCAGACGATGCTCTCGTTTCGTCCATAGGTGAGCAGATGATCCGCTTTTCCCGCATAGAGCCGTAAATTAAGGGTATTTCCGTAAGCTTAGCCTGCCATTGACTTTTTCCACCTCCATCTAACCCATACGCCGCGCTTGCGCTTCCGACACCTTTAGCCGAGATATACAACACCGACCGGCCCAAGTTTGAGAAGACGGCGAAGGAGTACACCAGGAAGGTGAGCCTTCCGAGTCCCCGTCCGAACATCTCCCATTTCTGGGGCGCTCAACGACCTTCATTCGCGTCTTCGTCTTCAGTATGCCGCATGAGACTAGGTGCGAGGAGGTGCTCGGTCGAGCCGACGGCAACAAACCGAAAAAATGTTCACAAATGCATAGTATACGCACAAGCACACAGGTACACACTTTCTCTCTCTCTGCAGAGCCGCCATTAACGAGATTGTCTTCGACTCGTCCCGCACTGCATGGGACGCTTCCTTGCCTTTTCTCGGTATCGGTCGACCCCTTTTTCCTACACTCTTACTTTCACTTCTCTTCATCCGAGTCCCACCACGATTCACGTCTCCATGTGCCGGCATTCTCCTCCTCCCCCCATTTTCCTACTTACCACGTCTTCGCAGGGTTTGCACCCAACCCCCGTTCAGTCTTTCCCAACTCTCTTCTGCTCTGCCGCGATGACAAGATCCTTCACTTTCTGGCCTACACCTTACCATCCCGCAATGTACTATGTACTGAGGACCTCCAAAAACCCATTTCCTTACCTCGATCCGCGTCGACGTTCCCTCTTTAGGAAGAAATAGCTTGTATTGTAGGCGAGCGGAGGACAGGGGACAGTAGCTTTACTGAAGAGGGTGGCAATGCTTGCGGGAAACGCTTAGTCAGCAGCTCCCAGCGCCGGCCGCAGCGTTTTCTTCGAAAGAGACCACCACGCGTTTCACACAACCTTTTCGCAATTGTCCAGATTTTTCCACTTTCGCTCCATATCCACTTTGTTCTTCGTCCGTCCGTCGGCGACCCAAATTGGCAAAAACAGGATGGCGACCGACTTTGTGATGACGATCGACTCGGACGACGAAGGTCCCCCGAACGTGGAGGAGGCGCCTGTGGAGCTGGATCGAGCCAACGGTGCTCGAGAGGACGACGACGCGGGGTCGAACGACGGGGGGGAGAAGGGCGATAAGAAGAGGAAGAAGAAGACGAAACTCGAGAAGGTTCGTATCGTCGAGTCCGTCTCCGCTCCGAACGGAAAGGCCAAGGGAAAAGCCAAAGCTGGTGGAGATGGGGAGGAGGGCGGACCAGAGATGGACGGCTTGTTCTCCTTTGACGACGGCTCGGCGAACGTGTACGAGGATCCGCACAAGTGGGGGATCGAGGCAGCGCTCAAGGCTCTCAAGAAGAGGGAAGGCGATGTGGTGAGTTTACGAGCCTTACCCCCCGTGCCTGGAAGCGTGACCCCTTCCTTGTCGGGCTGCGCTCAGATGCCGTGTGTCTCTCTCTCCTTTTCGGCACCTAAAACAATGTTTGTCGTCCTTCCGGCCAGCCTCGCGTCACTGTGGACGACATCATAAAGCGAAGAAGGAAAGCCAAACCTTCTTTGCGAGATTCAGTAGACGAAGCTGATGGTGCAAAGGACGTGCTAGACGACGGGAACGAGGAGGCGGATGATCTTGAGGACGAGGGAGCCGAGTCGGATGAGGACGAGGAGGACGAAATTGACGATGGTGAGTTGTCCGGGTCTTCAGCGTTTTTTTGGTAACGTATTACTTTTTCCGTTGGGACCTGACTCTTAAATGAATGACCTGTCTTGCAGACGCGTTTGGCGCGGGGGTCGTCGAAGCTGAGGAGGACTCCGAGGAAGAGGACCCGCTCGCTTCGTCTGAGGAAGACGCGGAGGAGGAAGAAGAGGCGGGGTCGGTGTCTGAAGGCGGAGGCGAAGGCGAAGGAACAGAGCAGGACGAGGAGTCTTCATCGGAGTCGGGGTCCGACTCTGAAGAAGAGACAGAAGAACAGAAGGCGCGAAAGGCGGCCTACTTTGCCCCCGAGGCTGAGTCGACCGCGTCGGCTTCGAGGGCATCCGGCAGCTCCCTTTCGCCCTCCTTCCAGTCTCTAAGCCTTTCCCGCCAGACCATGCGCGCTCTGTCCTCGCTCTCGTACACGACTCCCACCCCGATCCAGGCTCGTACTATACCCCTTGCCCTAGCCGGCCGCGACATCGTTGCTAACGCGGTGACGGGAAGCGGAAAGACAGCAGCTTTCTTGATCCCCGTGTTGGAGAGGCTCGGGTATAGAGGTAAGGGGAAGCAGGAGGCCAAGAGCCGCGTCATCATCCTTTGCCCGACTCGCGAGCTGGCCGTCCAATGCGTTGAGGTGGGAAGGGGTTTGGCGAGGCACATGGACGTACGATTCTGTCTTTGTGTTGGTGAGTCCCGCGGCGTCAACGTTATTCGCTCTTGTGGCACAAATCTTTACATCGGCTCATGGATACCTATCTTAAATGACTTTCCCCCTGTCGTTTGCGTGCTTGCAGGCGGTCTCTCTCTCAAGTCGCAAGAAGCCGAACTTCGTCTCCGACCAGACGTCGTCGTCGCGACGCCCGGTCGCCTGATCGACCACGTCCGAAACTCTCCATCGTTCACGCTGGACGATGCGGAAATCCTCGTCATTGATGAGGCTGACCGGATGCTCGAAGAAGGTTTCGCTGCCGAACTCAACGAAATCATCAACGCCACACCGCGTGGCCGGCAGACGATGCTTTTCTCCGCCACGATGACCGACGACGTGGAGCAGCTCGTCCGACTAAGCTTGCAAAAACCCATCCGCCTCTTCGTCGATCCCAAGAGGAGCACAGCCAGCCGGCTCGTGCAAGAGTTCGTTCGTGTCCGAGGCAGCAAGAGGAAGGGCGAGGACGACGCTCGTCCGGCGCTTTTGCTCAGCCTCGTCACTCGGACGTTCCGACAAAAGTGTATCATTTTCTTTAGGAGCAAGGCGTTGGCGCATCAGATGAAGATCGTCTTCGGTCTCATGGGCCTCAAAGCTGGAGAGCTTCATGGCAATCTCACTCAGGAGCAGGTATGTCAGACCGTCAGGCCAACCGAGTTTTTACGAGACATCTTACAAATTTCGCACGTCATCCTACCCCTCTGTGGATAGCGTTTACAAGCACTGAGCTCTTTCCGAGACGGTGCGGTCGACTTCCTGCTGGCTACCGACCTCGCCAGCAGAGGTCTGGACATCAAGGGCATCGAGACGGTGATCAACTACGACATGCCGAACCAGTTCGAGCAGTATTTGCACCGTGTCGGTCGAACGGCTCGTGCTGGGCGCAATGGTCGGTGAGTGGATGCGGGAGGAAGGACGAGCAATCGCACCCATCTCGTCCAGACAATAGGGTCGGTCTCGCTAATATCCGTCCCAACGTCCCCGCTGTATGGCTGCAGGTCTGTCACTCTCGTCGGCGAGGGCGACCGTAAGCTGCTCAAGACGGCGCTCAAGCGCTCTCCGCCGGAACAGGTCAAGCACCGGATCATTCCTCCTGAAGTCGTTCAATCGATCGCGGAGCGTCTCGAAGGCTTGAAAGAGGACGTGAGCGAGGTGTTGAAAGAAGAGAAGGAAGAAAAGGCGGTGAGTCCTGGTTTTCAAAATCGGACTAGGGCTTTACATACCGTCACGAGACTCATGATCGCCATACAACTTCGCTTGACTATCTCCTCATCTTCGACGGCTCAGATTCGCCAGGCCGAGATGGAACTGAAGAAGAGCGAGAACATGATCGAGCATCGCGAAGAGATCCTCTCTAGGCCAGCTCGGACATGGTTCCAGTCGGAGAAGAACAAGCAGGCGGCGAAAGGCGAGAAACGTTTTTCGTCATTTGCCGCAAAAGACGTACGCAGTGGCTGATCCTTTCCACACGTTTTTCTATTCCAATTGCTTTCGGCGCTGCAGAAGTGTCCAAGGAAGAGTACGAGGCCAAAGTGGTGCAGGGGAAGCGCAAGACGGACGAGGACAAGAAGGTGGGTCGATCCGGCGTCCGTTCCATTCGAGGGCAGGACGTCGTTCGCCGTGAAGGGGCTCAACCAGAACGTCTGTTTTCGCTCCTTTCCTACCTCACCTCACCCCTCTGCAGCCTGCACGCCACCCTCTCTCCGGCCTCTCTCGTCGCCAGAAGCGCATCAAGCTGGCGCGCGAGGAAATGGAGAAGGAGAAAGACTCTCTCGGCTCCTTAAACGCGTCCATCCGAGCGGCGAAGAAGGACCAGCGTCCCAAGCCCGTCGGCGTGCCCGAACCTCGCAAGGGGTCGCAGGCGAACTTGAAGAAGGGCGGGAAGGGGAAGAAGAAGGAGAAGGAGAGGGAGAGGAAGAAGATGCGCAGCTCGACCAACAGGGCGGGCAAGAGCGCTTTCGACGTCGACCTGGGTGAAAAGCGGGGCGGGAAGAAGACGACGGGAGGGCCGGCGAAGTCACCTGCGGGCAAGAAGGGAGGGAAGGCGAAGGGCAAGGGCAAGGGGGCGGGTAAGAAGGGTCGCTGAAGGACGAGGTGGTCGGATGTGATGGATGGACGGGAAGGAAGTCTTGGAAGCCCCATACATTTGCACGGCGGAGGTCGCACGGTGCTGTGCTAAGGCATGCTCCAATAGTTAAGGATGTCCCGAGTCATTGCCAGCACAAGATTGTATACAGCAAGCGAGCGAGTACAGACTCAAGTCTCAGAGTCGTCGAAAAACGGGGACCAACATAAGCGAGTCGATGGACTGAGTTGGACGGGAAGCCAACGGGCCCGGCAGTGCAGGGTGGCGGGTCAGGGAAGGGAAGGCAGAAAGGGGAAAACGGAACGAAGAAGTAACGAAAAGTTCGATCGATCAAATGTCATCGCCGATGTTAATCTCTACGGTCTCGCCCGGTTTGAAAGCAGGAAGGCCTGGATGACCGTGAGATCAGGGAGGCAGGGAGGCAAAAGGACGAAAGGGGATCCGGTCAGCCACGCTGACATCGAGGCGTGCCTGTTTAAGAACAGGCACTTTCGGACGACGCCCACGAACTCACCCAAATAAGGACAGCTAGAGCACCGGAAGGCGTCACCGAGGTAGCAGCTCCCACAGCTGCTCGTGGCTCCCTTGGTATCGACGCTAATCTTCTTGACGACGCTCGTCTTGCCATCTGACGACGTCACCACGGTCTCCGTCTCCACCCTCTTGGGACCGTTGGCATGACCGTTGGCCGACGCTGCCAGACCAGCAGGAAGGTCATCCGCGGCGTCGAGCTGGACGATTGGGGAGGCGGTGCTGGCGGCGGCGCGCTCCTCCTCCTCTTGGAGCTCCCTGAGTCCACAGGTGCAGTTCTTGCAAGCCTTCTTGCGCGAGCCGGCAGTAACGTCGCAGTCCTCGCGCTTGACGGCCTTGGGTCGAGCGAGGTCCTCTTCGGAGAGAAGGGTGGAAGGGTCGATCGTGCCCACTGAAGGGTCCTCCAACGCCCACAATGCCGCTTTCTTGGCCTTGGACGTCGCGCCTCCTGCTCGGAGCGGGACGGCGGCAGCGGAGCGCGAGGAAAGGGTGGAGGAAAAGCCTTGAGTGTACGGCGGCTTTGTGGCGGTGAGCTGAGTGAGAAGAGGACGGGACATGACGATGACGACGCCGATGACGGAGTGAATGGCGTGAAGAGATAGGGGGGATTGGTCAGTATATTTAAGTTATCTCTCCCCCCATCGTGGCCCGCCGACTCCGCGGACAGCGGCAGCAATGCAGCGGGCCGGGTGGGGAGAGCCGATCGGGCACAGATAGCGGCCGACTCGGATCATCAGAGAACCGCTTTCAGAGGCAAAACTCACGTATTGAGCCTCGGCCTTGACATCAACAAATCCAGCGACCTTGAAGTCACCGGCGAAGGAACTGAGCTGATCCAACGGGAGGTCATGCACGCGGATCTCTCCGCGGGGCTTGAGGGAGACGAGGAGGGCGGAGAGGAGGGAAAGGTTGAGGTGGGTGGCGTACTCTTGCGCCGAGAGAATGATGTGGACGGTGGAGTAGGTGGATGGCGCGAGCGAAGTAGCTATGATTGAGAAACGGAGCCACCACGAATGGAGGGTCAAATGTTGGAGAGGAACGCTGATTAGCAACCAGCCTGGCGACACGAAACCCCCCACCGGCAAGACCCAACATGAAAGCGCTACATCTTCGTCGACAAAATTCCAACCAAAAATACCCTGGGAAGCCGTCACGACCATCTCCAGTCTCCCACATCAACTTTTCCACGTCGGCACCCGTCTAACTTGCTCAGCACCAGCCCAGGAGCTCAGCGAGAGCGCGACGCCGGAAAAGACGGATCAGGTGGGGAAGGGGGATGGGGACGAGCACACAAGCGGAGACGATAGAGAAAATACGAGAGAACAGTAATAGGGCGCACTCACCCTCATCAGTGATCCTGTCCACCATTTGCATCTCTACCTGTTGCCCACCGCCGGCTGTCGGTCCACCCAAGCTGGAGACGAGGTTCTGGTAGCGCTGGTCCTGAGCTGTGGCGAGAGAGCCGATGGCAAGGGCGGGTCCGGAGAAAGGACCAGGAGCGGCGGAGGAAAGGGAAGAGGAAGACGGGAGGGGAACGACGGATGAGGAGAAAGCAGAAGAAGAATCAGGAGGAAGCTGCTGCTGCCACCCGGAGGTGACAGTGGCGGGGTGGATGGCGGCGGGGGACATGATGATCGGTGGTACGAGCAAGTTGAAAAAGAGGGACGTCACACGGCCGCCGCGAGAGCGACACGGAGAGCGAGCGAAACAAGAAGACGAAGAAGAGAAGGGATTGAGAGGTGGTGGTTATGTTGGAGGTCGTCTGGGTCCCTTCTCGTCGACGTTGTGGATGTTCCGACCATCTTTCAAATTCGATCCGGCCGTGACTCTTGGATTTCCGACTGCGGCGCGCTCGTCAGTTTTTTTAAGTCCGCCATCCGGCCGAAGCGGGGAGGAAGATAGCCATCGGTGAACCACTACGTATTTCTCGCTCTATCGATACACGCTCCGAAACGAGAGAGAAGGGTGCGTCCGTAATGAAGACATATGCTTAAGAGAGTTCGCTGCAGGCGTTGGACGGGAAGGAGAGAAAAGGGAGGCGGCCATCGTCGTCAGCCTCTCATAGTGCCAGCGCGAAACGTCGGTCGTGCGACATATCTTGAACACGAGACCACGCTCACCTCCGCTCCGCCCTGCCCGTGGCGGGATAGAAAGTGGTGAAGCCGAACGAGCTGCCCCGGAAGGGACCCGGGTTGAAGACGTGGCAGCCCTCGTAGGTCAGCTCGAAGCGGTCGTACTTGTCGGCCAGTACGAGCTGTTCGAAGAGTTGGAGGTGAGGACGACAAAAGTACGGGAGGGACGTTTTTGTGTGAGCATCGGAGAGAATGGTCTGCCCAATCCGGCTTTCGACTCACGGCGCTAGGCATGGGATACAGGCGGAGCGCGTGGTCATACTCCCACAGCACGGGTTTCACCTGGACCGGCAGAGGGCATAAGTGCGCTTGGTCCAAGACGGTGGAGACGAGCTGAGGGCAAGGTCAGAAAACGAGGGACAGGAAAAACAGTCGAAAGTGTGCCCTTGAGCGTTTGCTCGTGCCAGCGCCGGTCCATCGGTTTGCGTGGCAACTGCTCACATATCTCTTCAACGCTGCCGCGCTCGTCTCCTCCTTCAAGCGCACCGTATTCCTTAACATGCGAGACATGAGGTCCTCCCTAAACAGCACAATCTCTTGTCCTAACACCATCAGCCTCGCCGGATTGCTCACGAACCTCGCTCGAGGCACCTTAGCCCGAAGCTTGGAGGTGAAAAAGTCCGGGATGGCAGGGCGTGGGAGGGCGGAGGAAGGGAAGGGGTCATTGGCGCCTGGGACAAAGATGAAGTGGGTAGTCGAAAGGATGGTGGGGAAGTGTTGGAGGAGGTCGGCTAGGGCGGTAAAGTTGTCTGTACAGGCGAGGGAGGGCGGGGAAGGAAGGATCGAGAGGGGATCGAAGGTTCAGCCAGCGCACAAACCGTATCTCCACGGCAAGACTCCTGACGGACCTATCTGATCAACTCCCCGCCCGACGGGAGGCCAACTCACCTCGGTACATGTCCATGTCCTCCCCTCTTCCCGTCCAAGGCCTGCTGGAAAAGTTTCCACACAACACAAAAGCGAATGGCAGCCAGCCGGCGTCCTCGTAACCTTCCAACATGGTCCGAAACTTCTGCAACGTCGTGGGGTGGTCGAGATGCAGGTCTGAGATGACGACGATGGCCAGCTGCTCATACTGTTGTTTGTTGATTCGCAGCAGCCGACTTTCGTCTGCTGGTGTGAGCGGGCCGAGGCCGAGGAAGTCTAGGTGGGCGTACGTGCCTCTGCGACGAGATCAAGGAAGATAACGCAGGTGAGGCAGAAGGGCCAGGGTCAAAAGACGCTCGAATCCGCGTGCCCACAGATCAAAGCGCGACATGCGTGGCCACACAACTTCGACGCTCACCTTGCCACCTTTCGCGGCTCGCTCGGAGGATGGCCGATGGCGTATACCTTGATCGTCTCGTCGTGTGTGTACTCTCCCTCGACGAGGACGAACGAACCTTCCGTGAAGATGCCTTCACCTGGTACCTGTGCATGAAAGTGGTGACACGGATAGATGCAGAGCAAACGAGCAAGAGCCCGTCGAGCTCATGAGCCTTGACCTGATTCAACCCGCCCAGTGCCGCGGCGATGGACGGCGGCGAAATACTCACCGCCTCGTCTAAATCCAACACCACCATCCCATCGACATCTTCCAGCGCGTATCGGCCATCCTGCGCCTGGCAAAGCATGCCAAAGAGAAGGAAGCGCTGTCCTTGTCTTCCTAAGAGGTTCTTGGTTGAAGTGAGCTGTACGATGAGGAAAGGGTAAAAGGTTAGACCGGCCGTTGGAGGCTAACCCTGGGCTCTCGACCTCCCCTAGAGCGGCTAGGCATCCGCTCACCTTCATATAGTTTCCCCGGTCTCTAGTGGCGCGGTAAGCTAGCGGAGGGGAAAAGTTCTCGTTGCGGAGGACGACGTGCTTGAGGATGTTGTGGCGGTCTCGAAGGAACGCCGCCTTGGACGCCGACGTACGTGCCAGGATGGTCGGTTTTGTAGGTGCCCTTAAATGCAAAGCAAGCCATAAAACAGTCAGCGGATCGTTGTAGAGAGTGCACAGAATGTCAGCGCGCGAACAGAGGCCAGAAGCCTGGTATCGGCGGAGCAAACGAGTTGTCGTGCAGCTGCACCGTAGGCTACGACTTACTTGTTGAACGCTTTTCGGTCGGCATCAAACTGCCATCGAGGCATGTCAAAGGCGTTAATGACATGGAAATAAGTACTCGGATCCGCCTCTTCCTCCTGCTCTCCTTCTTCGTCGTCCACCTCTGCCATGCTCGTGCCGACACCAGCAAGGTGACCCAAGCGGTTCGCCCCTGGCGCCTGATATTCCTGGACCAACCGGAGCGTCACAGAGCAACAACAGCTGAATCAGAAATGAGATCAAACAGTTCCGTTTCTGGTTTGTGACGTGTGATATTAAGCTCACCGGAATTGTTGCTGCCATCGTACTTCGTTCTTACCCAGCGCTGTCTGCGCCGACCAGACGGAGACGGACCTGCTTACTCGAACGATCGCGTCCATTCATTTACGCGCAACGCGCCACTTGCCGCAGCCGACCAGTCTAGAGCGGTGGAAATACAGTCTTGTACGTCATTCCTGCAATTTGTTTTCACCGCGCTTTAATGGGGTAGTGGTAACCTAGGACCTTGCCATGGTCCAGCCAGGGGTTCGATTCCCCTTTAAAGCATTCATTTTTGTTTTACCATCGTACCGCAGGTATACTTTCTCCGGTTGGCTGCTCTTTTATTCTATTCTATTCCCAATCGTACTAGTACAAGTCGACTTCTGTGATGTTCGCGCGCTATTCCAGTGCACCTGGGGTCCGATGCCCGGCCGCCCTCAACTCTTGAAGTTCTCGGAGAATCCGACAGCCTCTTTGCCAAAGTAGTTGCCGTCCAAGCTGGGATGTCGCGAGCTTTGATCGACCGACGTCGTCCTCGCTCGGGGTTCGAGCGCCGCCACCGTCACAGGTTGCTCCTGGCCCTGCCACCCTTCAATCCATTCAGCCAGACCAGCACGCTCCATAATCGCCCTCGCCAAACGGATGTTCGCTGCGCCGATTGTAAAGAGCTTTGGCTCGTCCCGTGAGCGGCGCTCGGACGACACCAACAGGTCTGGGTCCTCGGACGAAACGATAAGCCGAGGCAATGGCGGGGGGTTGGCAAAGACCTCTCGAGCCGACTCGATCTCATCGAGGTACTCTTCGAGCGATACACCGTCTGGTGGGCTATGGGGCGTGACATTGAGAATGGCTGGAATGGAACCGTGTTCCCTGCGAAAAGGTGTGAAGATGATGCCGCATTAGACAGATGTCGACTCAAGGAGCAAACGGCTCTCCGGCGCGGCCAGTCGGAACTCACTGGATCAACTTGAACCCACGCCCAATGGCGACGCCCTTGATTCCCCTAGCAAAGTCGGTCCCGCAAAGCAATCCAAAGTCGACCCACTGCTTGCGGTCCTCGAATCCAAGTGCCCGTCTGACCTGTTCTCCATCCAACAGCTCAAGTTGCCTCGACGGGCGGGATTCCCAGGTGCGTTCCCAAGTCTGCCCTGGCGTGCGAGTGTCCTCGTGGACCATGTCGAACGAGGGGCGAAGGCGGGGCGGCTCGGCGTCGGAAGGGACTAGCAATCCACTGGTGAGATGGCGCAAGAGAGGCACGTCGTAAAGCAGAGTGTCCGAGTCCTCGCTCGCCACCAGGTCCGCATACCCTTCCATAACGAGACGAGCGCACATTGCTTCCGCCTCGTGCGGGCTCTCTTCTGGTAGCCACAGGATAGGACAACCCATGGCACTACCGAGAGCGGCCGCCTCTGTGTATGCAGGGAAAGGTAAGGCGGTGCCCATGCGTACGTACGAAGCGTTGAGGTCCGATGCGCGCTCTAGCAGAGTGGAAAGCTTGAGCGGCACGTCCGAAGATGACAGCGACATAGCCGCAGCATCAGGACTAGACAGGATGGAAAAGATGGAGGCCTCGCCGGCGGTGAGGTCCGCTTGTCGTGCCGTCTCTTTGATATGGGCCATCGTTGGACTGTCCTCGGCCCCCAATGGCGGTGATGGAGCGGAAGGCGCGGATGGGGTGATGGACGAACGCGACAGGGAAGACGGATCAGAAGTATCCGCGTTGGCCGCAGGAGCGGTAGGAACAGAAGCGTCATGGACAGGAGCGAGGGCCGCGGCGCGAGTGCTGAGGAGGAATCGCTCAAACAGCCAGGCAATGTACCGCGGCAGCTGGTCGTCCTCTGCAGGAGGGCCTGGCCATGCGTCGCTCAATGCATCGGCGAATAGCAACTCGGCTTCGCGCTGCATCTCTTCTCCGTGCGCCAAGGAATCGAGCGCCATGTGTTCGCCTTCCTCGAAAAGGGATCGCTCCATGCTACCCTCGAACTGGTCGGCTTCGGCTGCAACGGCATCGGCCCAGTCACGAGCATCGAGTGTGATCTCATCGTTTCGGACATCGTAGTCGGCCATATCGGAAGCCAGAGATGCCACCAGGTCCTCAAAATCTTCCTCCACCGGGACGGCGTTCGAGGGTTCAGGCGAGGATGTCGAAGTGGAGGGTAGCGGCACAGGGTCGGGGACGATGGGTCTCAGGCTCGTGTCAGGTGGCGAGGAAGGCCCTTCGCGCTCCTGCACCTGCTGTGCAACGGAAAACCCTAGCCTGCGCTCCACCTCACGCATCCTGTCTGCCGTCTCCTCCCTGTGCTTTGTGATTAGGTTATCCCATCTTCCTGGTACGATCACGCCCGGGCCGCCCACGGCGTTGGTCTTTGATGAGGACATCTCCCGAGTGCCCACGATCTCTGCCAGATCTCCAAGGCGCCTCGTTCGCTCCTCTTCCCACCCACCTCTGACCCTCCATTTTAGCCTGTTCGAGCGCCTTCGGGCGTTCTCCCTCGCTTTCTGAGGCAAGCGAGATGGGCCATCGAAGACGAGGATGGGAGTGGCTTGGACGGCATGGAGAGAGCTTATGAGGCGAAAGATGCCAAGGAGATGCTTTGAACGAAGGGATACTGCGGAGAAGGAGAGCGTGGTAAGGGCTAGGGTGGCATCGCTTTGGGTATGTTGGGAAGGGGAGGGACACAGACAAGGACAAGGTCCGTCAGTTTGGATGGAAGTTGCCGGCATCGCGAGCGAGAGCAGATGCACGAACATCGCAATCCTTTTTCCTCGAAGCCCTTGAAATCGCTTCGGGTGCCGAACGAGCTCAGGACTGCGGACCAGGTAAGCGAAACTGTATCAGCCTTCTTCATCTCCTCGTTCGTTCTCGTCTCCGTGTCGCCTTGTCGCGACGCGAAGAGCGAGAGACTACTTACGCGCGTTTGGCGACGAAAGGAAAGATACCCTTGACCCCCATATCGTTTCACGTCGTCTCGTGTCGTGTCCTGTCGTTTCGACGTCGTTGCCGTTGAGATTAAGAGGGAATGATGAAGGAGAAATTCCCCGAACGAGGTGGATGGAGATACGAAGGACAAGGGCCGTGTCCGCCGACCACGTGTGTGTGATTATGTAAGGCGGCGATGTATGCTGGAAGAACGGTCGGGCCAGGTCGGATCGGCTCACCGCCATCCACCGCAACGACCACCGTTGATATTAACCACAGTCTCCTGGACGGCGAGCGCAACAAGGCGACATGTTCTCCCTCACGCTAGCTCGCAGAGCTCAACACATTCACAAGCCGCTCATCCATTTCCTCGGCAAGCGCACGCTGCCTACAGGTGAGCTTGGATGCAGGGAGCGCATAGGGAGCGATAGCCAGGAGCTCACCGTTCTTTCGCCTCTTATTTTGCATCTCCTGCGCTCCTATTTCGCAGGGCCTCATACCCCACATCCGCACCCATTTGCTCCCAAGGAGGTGGCAGCTGAGTTTGAAAGCTTTCTTGAAAAGTGCGTGAGCGGGGTTGCGTTAGACGGCTTTCGGCGCTATATGACGCTTTGTCAAGGCGCGATAAACGAAGAGCAGGTTTGAACCGAGGCGATTCCGCCGCGCACTTCTCTCCTTCTGAATGGAATTTGCAGATTTAGGACTGGGCCACATATCAAAGCCAGTCCCAGTTCCTCCGCTTCCGCTACTTCCAGCACGTCGACTCCACCGACTTCCTCTCCAGGCTCATCAACATCAAACGGCAGCGGTGTGCTCTACGAGAACGTCTGGGAGCTTCCTCCGCGGTATCGGAAGGCCGGGGTCACAATCAGCGAGAAGGAGATGGAGGCGATAGAAGTGAGTACTAGCGTGTTGCTGGGTCAAAAATATTCCTGGGTCCGAAGCAGACGTGCTGGTGCGCCCAGGATGCGAGGACGTCAGACCTGTGTCGCAGTGGGCCATTCTCTCTCTGCTGACACTGCCAACTGTTTCCATCACGTTCTCCGTACTTTTCTGTTGTGTCTGATCACCTAAGACGGGCGGCGCTTCGCTGTTTTGAGTATCTATTCCCCGTCCTCGTAGACGAATAGATATGCGCTCATGAAGGATCCCGTGCAACTGAACATTACTACCAGCCCTGTGCTCGGCCGATCCAGCGGAAAAAAAACGAATACAGTATGAATTGGGGTATCTAAGAGTTGGAAATACTGGGAGGCGAGCGATAGAGTGGCCAAAGATGGAAACAGGACGATCAAACGACAATGTCGTGCTCGCTCAATATGCCGCTCTTCAACCGCGACGCCGGCGAGGTAGCCAGGAGACCGGTGCCGACTTTCTTCGTCCAGCAGGAAATGATGGACAAGAAGATCGAGCTTCTCGGCGCGCTGTCTAGATGAAGCGCACGATGCTGAAAATACAGAAAAGGAGGGCATGTGCGGTCAATGGCGCTGGTACTGGATAGAGTAAGGGCCTATGAGAGGAGAAAAGCAGATGACGAAGAGGTTGTCCTTCACAGGCTGACCAAATCCATCGCTGCCTCGCGGTCCTTTGCAGTGATCTCATCGAGAGCCTCAGCTATGTCTGGTTGGTGTCGTGGTGGTTCGGACATCTCATGCTCTAGCATGTCCGAGCGAACTCGAGCGAGCCCATAAGATGGGAGTGGGAAATGATGGATGTGCAATTCGAATTGACCATCTCGCCAACGTTGTTAGGATATGAAATATCCGATACCTTCATTAGGTAGCAAATGGTGGCCGTGATGATCTGCGACCATTTTACGAAACCTTTTCCATGTTATATTTATTCTTGTTCTTTCTTCCGCATTTATCCCACTCCAATTCGAAAGCCGTCCGTTTTCTACATTGTCCATACGTAATCTACGTTAAAGGTCAGGTTGTACGGGCGTATGCAAGTAGGCGGTCGCGAAGGGCCAGGTTAGAAGATGGTGGGGGAAACGAGACCGAGACCAAGTCGGCCGTGGACGAGGTCGACTAGTCGATCTTTGCTTTCGACGGCGGCTCTGCCAAATACGTTGGAATAGAGACATTGAGCATCTGAAAGATCCTGATACGTGACTTGGCACCGAGAACGGTCACTCACCGACAAACGTCCTTGTGACAAACTTGAGAACCTCTTCAATGACGATGACGGGGAAGCTGATCCAAAGCACGGCCTTCCACTCCTCCCAGTTAAGCGGGGTGATGACGAATAGATCCCTCAAAGTGGGGATGTAGAGGATGCCGAAGTGGAGTACCATGCTGAGGCAGATGGCGGCGACGAGGTACATATTCGTCCACAGCGGCAAAGTGAACAGGCTCTCGTTCTCCGAGAGCGAGTTCATCGCATTGAACATCTCAATCGTCACCAGAACGCTCAGCGACATGGTAGTCGCCGCCTTTGCATGGTGGTTCACGAAGATGTCGCAGCCGACATGTGGGAAGAGGTCCGAGCAGCGGTGGAAGTGGCTCTGCGGAGTGAGCGCGTGGCCAGCGTCAGCGAAACCACCCAAAAGAGATACGTGATTGAGTGGTGTGGAAAAAGCAGGTGACGACAAGCCGGAAATCCCACTCACGAGCTCGTAGAAGGAGATCTGAGGCCCATTTGTGTAGTACATAAAGTACCAGGCATAAGCGGCGACGGTGGCGACGCCGACGTAAGCGCCGATGACGAGGTAGCGGAAGAAGAGCCACTTTCCAATCAGGGGTTCCTTGGCCGAACGGGGAGGGACGCGCATGACGGCGTGGTCGGCTCTGTTGAAGCCAAGAGCCGTGGCAGGAAGGCCGTCTGCGAGCAAAAGAACGAAATGGGAACAGAGTGAGCCATCATGCTCCTGGTCTGCACACGTATATGACGACGCTCACCGGTGACCAGATTGACCCAAAGTAGTTGCACGGGGATAAGCGCCTCCGGTAGTCCAAGCAGCACGGTCAAGAAGATGCTGACGACCTCTCCGATATTGGACGAGATGAGGTACCGGATGAACTGCTTGGTGTTGTTGTAGATCGTCCTTCCTTCCTCCACCGCTCCTTCGATCGTCGCAAAGTTGTCGTCCGCCAGAACCATATCGGCCGCAAGCTTGGCCACGTCCGTGCCCGAACCCATGGCGATACCGATGTCGGACTTCTTGAGCGCTGGAGCGTCGTTCACACCGTCACCGGTCTATTCATTCGGGGGGACATAAAGATGCACCATTCGTTAGCATCAAACTAATTAGCGGAAAACAAAGCGAACAACCTTGTCCTCACCATGGCCACCACGAGATCCTGAGACTGAAGCAAGTCCACAAGCTGACTCTTATGAGAGGGCTCAGTGCGACTGAACAGACTCGCCCTCTTGACAGCAGCAAGCTTCTCCTCATGGGTGAGGTCGTCGAGTTCGCGTCCTGTGTAGCTCTTGCCCTTCAAATCCTCGTCCTTAGCGAAGATCCCAATGTCCCTACAGATCGTCTCGGCCGTGTCCCTGTTGTCGCCGGTGATGACGACGACACGAATGCCTGCGCTGCGGCACTTGGCGATGGCGAGCTTGACTTCCGGACGGGGAGGGTCGAGCATGCCGACGAGGCCGACAAAGGTCATGTTCTGCTCGAAACGCGTGTACTCCTCCGGGCTTGAGGAGTCGTAGTGGGATGTGTCCGTCTCGACGTTCTCAACGACAGCCATGGCCAGCGTGCGGAGGCCGCCGCGGCCATAGTCGAGAACCTTTTCGTTGAGAATGGAACGGATGTTGGGAGTAAGCGGGGCTGTCTTTCCGTTGCCGAGGTGGAAAGAGGTGCATCGGTCGAGAACAGACTCGGGCGCGCCCTTGACGAAGAGAGCACCGGTGCCAGACGAGCGCTTGACGAGGACGGACATGGACTTGCGATCGCGTGAAAACTCGAAGGTGAGTAGTCTTGGCAGGACCTGTTCGTAAGCGTCAGATACGGCGCTGGCGCGAGCATTCGGGGAGAGCTGGGAGAGGGACGAGTTGAAGGCGTCGTCGTGGTGTTGGATCTTCTCGACGAGCGTCTTGAGCGCCGCCTCGGTTGGCATGCCGACGATTGAGTAGACGCCGTTCTCTTGGCACGTAACTCGCGCATCGTTACACACCGCACAGACCTCGACGAGCGCGTTGGCCGTCGAACCGGTCAAATTGAGCTTCGACGCGGGCTTGCCGTCGAGACCAGAGATGGAGCCGGTGGGCGCGTACGTCGTGCCTTCGACCGTATATTCGTTCAGTCCGCCAGAGGTGTTCGCAAACGTGGCGAACTGAGAGATGAAGAAAGAGACAAGCGAATAAGCGACAATAACGAGCCCTCGAACTGATCGGCCTTGAATGATAGCAGATGCCACTCACCCTCTTGACGCTCATTTGATTCGTGGTGAGAGTGCCAGTCTTGTCCGAGCAGATGACGTTAGTGCAACCGAGCGTCTCCACGCTAGGCAAGTTTCTGACGATGGCATTATTCTTCGCCATCTTCTTGGTGCCCAGAGCGAGACAAGCAGTGATAACGGCGGCCAATCCCTCTGGAATGGCAGCGACAGCGAGCGCGACGGCAATTTTGAAGTAATAGACCGCTCCCTGCACCCATCCGTGGTGGGAAGGATCATTGAAATGGCGAATGTTGACGAGCCATACGAGAATACAGATGACAGAGATCACTTTGGCCAACTGATCACCGAAGTCGTCGAGTTTGCGCTTCAAAGGCGTCTTCTCAGAGATCTGGGAAGAGATTGAGGTGTGGATATCACCGATGGCTGTCTGAGTGCCGGTAGCTACCACGACAGCTGTGGCCGTGCCATTGGCGATGGTAGTACCCTTGAAGGGAGTGAAGACAAAGCATCAAAGTCAGCTTCCTTGTCGTGATTCATCTTCACTCGTTGCGCGACGACTCACCGAAAAGAGCATGTTGATCATGTCTTGCTTCACGGCCCTTTCGTCCTTGATAGCAGCGACGCTCTTGTGAACGGCCTCACTCTCACCGGTCAAGATGGCCTGATCGACGCGGTAACTGCTGCTCTGGATGGAGACGAGGCGGGCATCGGCGGGAACCTTGTCACCTACAGAGACTGTGAGCACGTCGCCGGGCACGACATCTTCAGAGCGCAGTTTGAAGTGTTGGCCCGAGCGGAGGACGGTAGCATAGTCCGGAGAGTACTCTTTGAGTGCCTAGAAGATACCGACAACAGAGGTCAGCCAGAAGTCAGACGAGAGAGGGAAAGAGAAGGGGTACCCGTATTCATTGCATATGATAGGGGCGTCCTGCACGATGCAATGCTCTTCGCGCACCCACCTCAATGGCTTTCTCCGCATTGCTCTCCTGAATCACACCGACGGTGGCATTGGCGATGAGGATGAGGAAGATGACAGTCGGCTCCACAAGGGCTGTGCCGAGCCCTTCATTTTCCTCGAAAAGAGCGAGGACGAAAGAGATGATAGCCGAGGCGAGGAGGATGAGCACGAGCTGGTCCTTGAACTGCTCCAGGATGAGCTCCCAGAGCGGGGTCGGAGGGTCTTCGGGAAGCACTGAGGCGGGTAACAAAAACAAGCGTAAGACCCAATGTACACGACGAGCCTATATATATATCCACTGTAGTTACCCACCGTTCTTGCCATACTTCTCAGTCCTCCTCCGCGCCTCCTCGTCGCTCAGACCAGTCTGCAAATCCACCTGAAGGATCCGGGTGATCTCCTCAGGGCTCTTCGTCCAAGGCGCCTCCATTGTTTCTATCCGTCCTATTGTTCCTAATGTCTATCTATCAACGAAGGGTGGAGATCCTTGGCCTATCGAGCGCTCAGGCTAACGGGCATGGACCGACGTTGGAGAGAGCTGCCTTGTAGCGCGCGGCTTGATCGGATACGCTCGGCTGTCTGGTGGGGGGGTTGAGACAACAGGCAAAGAAGGAGAGAGGAAGAGAGTCAAGGCCCTAGAAGCGAGAGAGGAGAAGAGAGGAGAGCAGAAGATGGGAGCGTCGGATGGTGGTCGTCCGAAGGGGAGGCGAGCCAGCCTCGCGAATCCCTTTTGCAGCCTTGCCAGCGAACTTCCGAGCCGGACTGAAGACTTCAACCTTGCAAAACCACGTGGCCAACCACGGGGGTGGGTCCGACAAATCCGGCTTATCCCCGCTTTTGACCGACCGCTGGTCTTCTCGGCACTGACCTGAGCGTCCGTCCCTTCGACTCCGACCAAGAACGACCATGTTCGGTGCTTTTAGGCCTTCCTCCGTCTCTTTGGGCGGCCTGTTGTGGTGAGCGGAGCAATTTCGTCCCCATACTGATTGAGGAGTGTCTGGTGCTGCACGCAGGCGTCTTGAACAGCACCATTCCACCTTCCCTACCTTTTCTTGCGCAGGAAAAACCCATGGCGACTCTCAGCGACGCGAAAAGCCCGCGTGCGCGAACGGCTACGCAACGTGGATGCCGTCATTGAGGCGGTCAGAGAGAGCGGTGTCCAGTGCGAGGCCTTGGTAAGTATCGTGTTCGCCCTCCATACTGTTTAAAGTTAAGGGCCGCTCCTCCCAAGGGACGAGAAACCGGACCCATTCGAAGCCGTACTTCTGACTTCACTCACCCTTGAATGACGCAGAACCGCGCTCTCGCCCTTCCAAAGGAGCACGAGATGCCTGCGCAGGACAAGTACACGACGTTCACTCGCAGCGCTGCCAACTATCGCAAGTCGGTTCACAAGGTGGGCTACGCCGTATTTGGCACCACCTCTCTAGCGCGAAGACGCCCCAAGCCTCTGGATAGGCGTGCGTCCGACTGACTGACTGATCACACCCGAACTCTTCCTTCCATCGCGACACTGTCCAGGTACCGAAATGGACAAGAGTTACGCTCCGCGAGAACCCGAAAGGATTCTAAGCTGCGGACAGCCCCGTCTCTTCTCCTTTTCCCTCGATATAGAATTGGTCCGTGGGTCGGGTCGAACCTGCTCCCCCCCTCCGGACTGAGCCTCGTGTACTTGTACAGCATCGCGGATGCAACGTCCTCTTTGCTCTATCCTCCTTCCTCGTTTCCTCGTCGCTTCACTCATTCTCCAGATAAGCACCCGTGATCCCGGACGGAACACCACCCATCTTAAAACAAGACCACCTTGACACCTCCTTCCTTTCCCGACAGTCGCTTCCTGATCCGGGGATCGGCGAGCAAGCGAAATAGCTCGTCCCTCGTCTCGGGCACGCCGAAGATGTTGCGCTCTTTCGCGTCGACAAAGGTGGTGTCGATGAGGATGGCGGGAAGATGGTCGACGGACAGGGAGCCTGGTACGCGTCGTCGGATCCACGAGCGTGGAGAAGGTCAGCTCGCGCTGCTTGATAAAAATGCGCTACATGATGACGAAGGGATGAAGACGCCGACGACGCAACACTCACCGCCTTCAATAAGCTTGAGCACCCTACCCGGCGTGCCCGCAGCCAGTGGACAGACGTTGGTCCGGAGCCATTGCTCATGTTCCTTTACCTTAAAGTGCCGCGCAAAGAGTTTGGCGACCATGACGCGCCCTCCAGCGCTCTCTTGAACCCCATTCCCATCCCTGTCTCCCTTCTTTCCCTTCTTCCCCTTGGCCCCCTCCGCGCTCGCACCTTTATCGAATCCGCCCGAAGCCGAAGCTGGCGGGCCAAGCGCCTTGAGCGCGCGGGAGAGGTCGGCAACCCTCTGCGCGTTACTAGAGATGACCAGGAGGCAAGGCGTTCCTGGCTGGGTGTTCGGAGGGGATGTACGGTCAGATAAGGTGGAGCGGAGGTTGGGGAGGTCTGCGCGAGCGGGGACCATAAGGAGAGATGTAGATGATGGGTCAGCAACCAGGGAGAACGGGAGAGGGGAGAGGAGGACCGATGGACGAGGAGCAAAAAAAAAAAAAGAAGACCTCTGTCAAAGAAAAAGGACTCCTTTCTCCGTCGACTCACACCTTCGAACAAACCCAGCCAGCGAGGCGAGGTCCCGTGCGTTTCTAAAGTCGGATGTGTCAAGGAGACTTCGCTCTGACCGACGACGTCGATGTCAACGTCAGTAC
Organism: Peribolospora kevripleyi; assembly: GCA_029717575.1. Taxonomy (NCBI): domain Eukaryota; kingdom Fungi; phylum Basidiomycota; class Peribolosporomycetes; order Peribolosporales; family Peribolosporaceae; genus Peribolospora; species Peribolospora kevripleyi. The sequence goes on along the minus strand of JAMDHV010000072.1, from coordinate 77,423 downwards.
CTTGGCCTATCTCCGTCACAGAGAAAACGACGAGGGAAGAAGAGTGTAAAGGTTTACTCGACTCACCTCCTATTCGAAGCTCGTCGAGCTCCATGCTGCTCAGCTGGGGAAACGCCTGGCGTTGCTTTTCGGCGACAAAGTCGGCCTGGAGGTCGGCTGGTTGAGCGGAAATGGAGGTCGTGCTGGATGGGGTGGGTAAAAGGGCGGCTCTCTGGAGGAGGGTAGAGACGGATGGGATGTTAGTCGAGGAGGAGAAGGGCGGTGGGTGCCGTCCTAAGGGATAATATAAAAGAGAGACTTGGATCACCTTGGCCTTGCGCTCCTTTTCCTTTTCCTTCCTCTTCCTCTTCTTGTTCAGCCTTCGCTCCTCCTCTTCCGTCAGAATTCCCCTTTCCCCCACGCCGGTAGCCACCTTGCTTCCCTCCGGCTCATCGTACTCGTCCGCTTCGCCTTCACTTCCTTCATCCTCCCTCGAGCTGCCCACCTCGAACGCGTCCTCCTCGTCTTCCAACGGAACCGCCGAGACCCCGTCCTCGGACTCGGCGTCGCTCTCCACAACCTCGTCCGCTACCAGAGAATCCTCCAGAAGAAAGTCGTCGTCCAGCTCGTCGGCCATGTTGGGGGGGGCGCTCGTCCGGCTCTGTTCTGCTTCGTGGAGGGAAAAGGGGGAACGGAAGGAGGAGATGACCGGGGCCGAGAAATACTGCGGCAAGGCTGGGAAGGTGAGAAGGTCCGGGAAGGGAGTCGAGCGGAGAGAAGGATCTTCATCTCGAGCCCGACGTCGAGGTGAGTCGACGTTCGACGTCGAGCAGGAAGGAAGGAATCGTCGAGAAGAGATGGAGTACAACGTTCTTTGCTGCCGGGCGTCCTGCCTCCGGCCGCTCATCTTCGGGCAAGGTCGACCGGGAGCGGCGTGGCGAGCGCTCCGGTCGTCAACCGGCTTTGTCGTCGGTGTGACACCTACGAGACATCAACGTGAAGCGGCGGCGGCGGCCTTGCCGTCGTCTCGGTCGCTATCCACGACGACGGCGCTCGCCTCGTCAAAGTCTCGCTCTCCCTCCTCATCCCGCTACCTCGCCCGACAAAAGCGGGACCCCTTCGTCAAAGCGCGTGCCAACGCCCACGCCCAAGCCCATGGCGACGACGACGCCGACGCCGACGAGCTCTCCATCACGGCCTACCGGTCTCGGTCAGCGTTCAAGCTAGAGCAGATGAACGCCAAGTTTGGGTTTCTTGGTTCTCGGGGGAGGAAGAGCGGCGGGTCGGGGTCGGGCGAACGAGGAGCTCGGCTGACGGTGGTAGACCTCGGCGCCGCGCCGGGTGGGTGGAGTCAGGTCGTCGCTGGCCACTTTGCCGCCATGGCGAGGCAATCGGCCTCTGCTCGCGGTCGAGGTGGTCAAGGTAGGAGAGATGACAACGACGACGACGGCGACGACGACGATGGCGGAATGGATGAGCAGCGTGGGCGAACGAACGCAAAGGGAATCGGTCGAGCTCCAACAGTTGCCGATAGGGAGGGACGCATCATCGCGGTCGATCTCCTGCCCATGGAGCCCATCGCCAACGTCGAGTACCTCCAGGGCGACTTTTTGGACCTAACCACCCATCGACGCCTCGGCCGACTCCTCTCGTCTCCGTCGTCGTCGTCGTCGTCTCCGTCGGACGTCTCGGACGACGACGACGACGAGGGCAAGGTGAACGTCGTGCTCTCGGACATGCTCATGTCCACGTCCGGCAACCGCGTCCGCGACGCTCAACGGTCGGACGACCTGTGTCGGGCCGTGCTATCCTTTGCCGACCGTTGGCTTCTTCGGACGGGAACGGGGACGGCGACGGCGACGGCGGGACGCGGAGAGAACGACGATGCCGCTCCCACGGGCGCGGCGTCGGCGGAAGGAGACGAGGAGGCGGGGAAGAAGAGGGATGGGAAACGACGACGAGGACGAGGAACGGCTCGGTCGTCATGGCTTGTTATGAAGCACCTTCACTCCGACCTCTCGGCAACGCTTCGAAAGGACATCCTGGAGCGATCGTTCGAACGAGTGTGGTACGAGAAGCCGGAGGCGAGTAGGAAGGAAAGCAGGGAGGGTTACTTTGTTTGCCGCGGGTTCAGAGGGCTTCGGAGTCGGAGTGGCGAGCCGGTCGTGCTCTTTTGAGCTTCCCTGAGCTCTTTTTTTGTTTGTCTTGTCTATTAGCCGAGCGGCAATAACGTTTCGGAGTCCAGAAAGGAGATATATTCGAATGGGTATGCGAACGACGGCAAGGGAGCCGAATTGGAGGTGGAGGTGGACGGGATGGGACGGGATGGGACGGGACGAGACGAGACGAGACGAGACGAGACGAGACGAGAAGAAATGAGACGATGCTCTTTTGAGCTTCAGATGGACGATGGCCTTGTTTGTTTGTCTTGTCTATTCGCCGAGCAGCAGTAACGCTTTCGAGTCCAGAAAGGAGATATATTCGAATGGGTATGCGAACCACGGCAAGAGAGCCGAATTGGAGGTGAAGGTGGACGGGATGGGACGGGATGGGACGGGACGAGACGAGACGAGACGAGAAGAAGCGAGACGAGAAGAAGCGAGACGAGACGACGAAGGAACGGAAGAGAGGGGACGGGGTAGAGTGGATAGGGGGTAAAGGGAAGAGAGCGGGAAGTAAGGAATGCAAAGGCGACGACGTACGAGAGAGAGAGAGAGCAAAACTACCGAGATCCGATGGACGGCGTGCGAAAGTGCATAGATACGAACGAACGAACGAACGAACGAACGAGTGAGGGCGGCGGTGGCGGCGGCGGCGGCGGCGGCGGCAACGAGCGAGAGCGATGAGCGACGAGACGAGACGAGACGAGACGAGACGAGACGAGACGAGGGAACGGATCTAATCTCAACTGGAAGGAAAGAAGAAGAAGAAAAAGAAGAGAAAAATCTCAACTGGAAGGGAAGAGAAAAACCGGCAAGAAAGAATGAAAGCGTTCGATCGACTAGAGCGACGGGGACGTGCCGCCGGAGCGAGCGATGCTCTCGAGGGCGTCAATGACGACGCTAATGTTCGTCATGAGGTTGTGTCCAGCGCCCTTGACGACCTTGACCTCGCACCGGATCATATTCGCTTCCATCCATCGGATACCAGCCAAGCCGATCCGCTCGTCCTTGTCGCCGTGCCATACTTTTACGGGCGCGTGGACGTCAAGATAAGAAAAGCCCCAGGGTCGGGCGGAGGAGCGCTCGAGGATGGTCATCAGGTCGGCGGTGCCGCCTTTGAGCGACTCGGCGTGGGAGGCGCGCAGCAGCGCCGTGCCAAGGTCGACCTTTGCGCTCGATGGCGTAGCGGCGGGAGCGGGCGGGACAGAAGACGAAGACGAAGAGGTGGCGGCGGCGGCGGGGAGGGTGGTGGCGGCGGGGAAGGTAGTGGAAGGATTTGTGAGCGCGGTGGGAGAGGGATAAGTGATGTGGGTAAAGGTGGACGACGTGGGCGTCGTGAGGGAAGAAGAGGAGCGACCGTACTGCGACGAAGAAGGCGGCGCCGGCGGCGGGGGGGACAGGCCGTTGGCATCTTGAGATCGCTGAGACGACAAGGACGCCGAGCGCCGCAATCCGGGCCCGGGCGGAGGGAGGGCGGAGGGAAGAGGGGCAATCTCATCGAGTTGGCCTCCCGCCTCGCCGGCGAGACCGTAGCGGAGGAGGGAATGGGGGATGCTGGAGGCCGAGTGGGAAGAATGCACGGAGCTCGTCGTCGACGGCGACGGCGACGACGGCACGCCGCGAACGGCCGAGGGAGACGGCCGACGGTGTCCGCCACCAGACGTGTAGGAGGGCAGGTGTCCAGCAGACGTGTAGGAGGGCAGATCCTTCATATTGACAGTGGGCAAAGGCGGCACCGGACGCGACATGGACGACGACGCGGCGGACGAGGAAGAGGAGCCGCCGTTGTTGTTGTTGAAGATGCCGCCAAAGAAGGAGCGTTGGTGCTTGAGCGTCTTGGGCGGAGCAGCGGAGGCGGCGGCGGCGGCGGCACTCTTGGCCGACGCCCGCCCGAGGGACGACGTGGAAGGGTGATGACGAGGGTGTTGTCCATCCTCGTCGCCGTCCGCGTCTCTCGGCAGCGCTCCTTTCTCCTCCTCCACCCCGTCCTCCTCTTCCTCCTCTCCGTACGCGGCGGCTTCCGGATGGCCGTCGTAAGAAGAGAGCGACGGAGGCTTCCCAAGCATCCAACCCTGCATCTTCCATTCCGCCTGCTGAGCTGTCTTGATCACGCTATCCGGTACATACTTGAGCCACTTGTAGCCAACGCCGCTGATCGGCTCGCCTCCCTGGGCTCCGTTCAAGGCTGTCAAGTTGACCCACGGCGCGAGGAGGTGGATGGGTCCGGAGACGAGGCGGGGTAGACGGAGGGAGGTGGCCATGGCGTAGGGCGCGCCAGCGCTGTGGGCGAGGATGCTGAACCGGTTTACGTCTAGCTGTTCGGCCACCTCTTCTACCACGGTGGCCCATTCGAGGATGCTGCGCTTCTCCTGGGGGATCGAGCCGGTCTTACCAAGCCCCCACCGGTCGACGCAGACGAGTCTCAAGCCGAGCGCGGCGGCCATCTCGTCGTACAGGGCGATCAGGTAACGGACGCAACCGAGGCCGAGGAAGACAAAGACGGGGTGACCGTCGGCGAGGCCCACGTCCGCCAACGACACGGTGAGGCCCGCGTTGGGCGTCTTCCTGAGCGTCATGAGCCGGGTGAGACGGGGCGAGCGGAGGTACTGCACCACGGACAACTCGTCGCTCGGCGATGCGGCGACCGGATCCGTGCCCGGGCCGACGGCCTTGGACGGCGGCGGCGGCGGCATAGGAGCGGCGAGCCCGTTGGAGGCGCGCGTCTTCTCGCTCTTGAAGCTGCCCGTGGAGGGCTGGCGAGGGAAGTGGGAAGATGGAGAAGGGCTACCGCCGGCAGAGGCGGAGGACATGGTGGCCGCGCGCACCGTCCTGGGTCCCGCCGCCGCCGCCGCAGACGAGCGGGAGCCTGAAACGGCGACGACGGCAGGTCCGCTGGCGGTGTGCTTGTGTTGCTGGTCGAACGTCCGGGCCACCTGGATTTGCGACGGCAAAGGTGGGGGTAGCGGCGCCGGCGGCGACGTAGGAGCCAAGGCCGGGAGCGGTGGCGGCGCCGGCGTAGGAGCCAAGGCCGGGAGCGAGTTCGAAGTAGACAAACCAGAACCAGGCGACGAGAACGCGCCATCGCGCATAGCCTCCCTGCTCTTCTTCTTTCCTACTCCTCGGAGGAGGGTATGCTTGGAAGGGAGGGAAGTGGAGTGGTGAAGCTGTTTCGGCCGGTGGTGGGACGACGACGACGACGACATTGGCTCAGCGGGCGGCGGTCTGCCGGCGCTGCTGCTCCTCGACCTGGCCGCCGTCGCCGTCGCCACTTCATCGGCCTTGTTGGAGGTCGAACCGGCCGCCACCGCCGCCTCCCTCTCCCTCCTCCTCTTCACCTCCCTAGCCTTCCTCCTCTCCTTCGTCTCCCTCTGCAGCGCCTGGTCATACGTCTCCCAATCGTACTTTGGCCCGCGCAACTTTCCCGAGCGCCTCTTAAGCTGAACGATCACTTCCTCCGTCGCGCTGTCCACCGAGCTGCGCGTCGTGCTCGTCGTCGTAGCCTCCGTTCCCGCTTCGCTCGTCGCCTCTTCTTCTTCTTCCTCCTCCTCCTCCTCTTCTTCCGCCCGGCCCAACCCGCCGCCGCCGCCCCGACTCGACGCAATCCGTCGCCCGGTACGACGACGACGACGACCAACGACCTCCTCCTCCTCTTCCTTGTCGTCCTCATCGGATCCTCCTCGCCTTACGCCCACGCCCATCCAACCCAACGCTTTAGTACCCGTACCCGTACCTTTCCCGCCATTGACCGCAGACATGCGCTTGGGGAGGTGTAGGGGCACGTGAACGAACGAGCCGTCTTCCGAACTGCGCATCGACTCCGACGAGCGCGTCCGCTCGCCCGACGGCGGCGGTGGCGGCGGCGGCGGCGTGTCCGTCCTCCCGCCGCGGCCGGATGAAGAGACGGAGGCGGCGGTGGAAGCGGACGGAGGATGGGAGACAGAGCCGGCGGTGGAGGGCGCCGGGCCGGAGGGGGTATACTTGCGAATAATGTCGTCGATGGAGGGGATCGGAGCGGACGGATCGATGGCGGTGGCGGGGGGGAAGTAGCTTGCGACGGCTGCTCCATTCGCCTGTCCTTGCGGCGATGTCTGCGCCTGCGTTTGCGATTGCGTTTGCGTCCGCGTCGGCGTCTGCGCAACTTCAATCGACGCGTCGCCTTGTCGCCCACCTGGCGTCTTCGCCTCGGCGCCGTCCGTCTTCCCGCTCCCAAAGCTTGCCCTGGGGGTGGCAGGCGACACATCACCGCCGCTGCTCATACTTCGCAGGCTGTTGCACGCGCCCCGGCGGAGGGCCTTATCGAGCGCCGGCTTTCCCGCGCGAATGATCTCATCGATGCTCAGCGGCGGGGTGAGCGAGGCAGAGGGGGAGGAGGAGGCGGAGGCGGAAGGAGGGACGAGGGAGGTGCGGGACGAGGAAGGGGAAGCGGAGGGCGAGCGGGAGGAGGAGGAGAGGGTGCCGACGAGGCGCAGGGGCTTGTGTTGCGCCGCCGTCGTCGCGGAGGTGGGCGTGTCCGACGGAGACGCAGGATGAGAAGGCGAAGGCGAAGCGGAAGGAGGGTGGGGAGAACGAAGGCCGTCGGCGGTGCCACGACGCAAGGCGGTGAGGAGGGCGTCGGAGGACGTAGGGCTGTTGTAGCTCAGCCTGCGAAGCGAGCCCTGTGGGGCGCCTTGGTGTTGTTGTTGGCGAGCCTGAGGCTGAGTCGGGCTCGGACCCAGCTCGTTCGCGCGCCGCGCCGTCGGTGGGCCCGCGGACGACGACGAAAGGAGACGTTCTCGAGAAGGGGCGGCGGCGAATTGGACCGACGCGTCTGAGGGCGATCGGGCCCGCCTGGGAGCGAGAGGCGAGGCCAAGGGGAAGGAAGAGGCTGGGGAATGAGCGGAGCTGAGCGTGCGCTGGTCCCTGACGGCAGCGGCCGGAGATGGATGGGAGCCAGGGCTGGGGCTGGCGGCGGCAAGACCAGAATCATCGGACTTGATATAAGGCAAGCCGCCGCTCATCCTCTTGGGCACGAATCCGCCGCCGGCGGTGTGGGGTCGCGCTGCCGACGGCGGAGCACGGCCCCATGCGCCGCCGCCGTCGACGGCGCGACTCCAACCTCCGGAGAAGTGATCAACGAAAGCGTCCATGTCGGCCGCGGAGACGGCGCCGGGGGAGGAGAATTCGGGGCGAGCGGGAGGATGGCCGGCGGGGAGGTGGGGAGAGTGGTTGGACATGCCTCCGAGCTCGAGGGGTGGCGGGCGTCGAGGGGAGGAGTGAAGAGAGGCGTCGGAGGGAGTCTTGGAATGGGTGTGGGAGTCGGACGAAGGTTGTCTCCTATCTCGTGGGGAGCGACTCGAGGAGTAGCCATTGGCGGCGGCGAGGGCGGGGAGGGTGAGCTCTTGGAGGAGGACGGAGCGTCGTCGGTCTGCGCCGGCGGTGTCGGTCAAGGAGGAGACGGGGGGAAAGAGACGGAGGGGCGTGGAGGAGGCGTCGTTGGCGTTGCCAGCTTGGGACGGACGAGACGGTGGTGGTCGTTGATGGCGGACGTCGGCGTTGTTCAACCTGGCGAGCGTGGCCTCGATGTTGGCGGCGTGCTGGCGATCGTCGGCGGCGGCCCTCTCGCCTTCCGAGTCCTCGTTGGTCTGCTCGAGCCGTCGGCTTGCGCGCGGGTTGGCGGTGGTTAGCGACGACGGTGCCGGTGCTGGTGCCGGTGGACGCGGTGACGGCCGGGAGGGCTGTGGGGAAGGCGGAATGCGGCGTGGAGGACGGTCGCCAAAGGTAGCGGTTCGGCGTATCTCTTCCCTGCGCTTGCCCTTGTCCTTGTCGGCGTTGGCGGACGACAGGTGGGCTCCCTCGCTCATCTTCCTCTCCCTCGTCGCCCTCCGCTCGGGGTAGCGATCGAAGTAGCTCAGCGATCCGTCGGGGGCGGGTGCGGCGTCGCGGTTGGGTGCGCTCTGCTTGCGGACCCTCACGGTGGGATGGGAGGTGGTGCGGAGGCGAGGGATGCGGGAGAGGTCGGACGAGGGACTGGCTGCGTTGCGAGGGCGGGCGGCAGCAGGGAGGGGCGCGGGCGGGGATGGCGACGCCGAGTCGGTGGCGGTGGAAGGGCGAGCAGGAGGCGCCGAGGGCCGTCGACGGTTGGAGGGACGGAGGGAGGAGGAGGTTGAGGGGAGCGAAGGCGGCTGGGAGCCGGCGGGGAAGCGATGGTGGCCATGGACGGCGGTGGAGGAGGACATGAGGGCGGCGACGGCGACAACGACGAGCGCTCAAGGGAGCATGCGCAGGGAAGGCGGTGGTCGTGAGGGAGTTGACTGGGGGCGACGAAGTGGCGGTGACGACGACGAGGACGAGAGGAAGGAAGGAGGGAATGAATGAAGGAGACAGATGGAGGTCGCCCTCACTCTCTCCTTCACACTCACAATCTCAATCTCAATCACAATCTCAACCTCAATCTCAATCTCAATCTCACTCTCTCTCACTCTCACTCCCTCCCGCTCTCACTCACGCTGCGCTCGGAAGAGGCGACGACGGGGAGGAGGACGAATCTCCGGAGGCTTGTCCGAGCTGTCACGGCGGGCGCTGCGGAGAGAAGGGAGAGAGAGGGGAGGGCGAGGTGGGGAAGGGGGAAGGGTGGATGTCGGGGGAGGAGAGGGAGGAAGGGTGGACGGGCGACGGCGACGAAGCGGGGCGGTCGTCGGTGGTGGTGGTGGTGGTGGTGGTGGTGGTGGTGGTGGAGACGGCGACGGTCGGTGGTCGGTGGATGGTGATGGCGATGGTGATGGGCGACGCGAAGGAAGGATGGATGCTTTGCTGCTCCCTCCGTCGGTCGTGGCCGTGGTCGAGGTCGAGGTCGTGGTTATCGTGGCCGTCGTCGCCGTCGTCGTCGTCGGAGGCGAAGAGAAGAAGCAAACCGTCGGGGGTTTATAGTAATACTAATAGAGAAAGAGACAGAAAGAAAGAGAGAAGAGAGGTTCCCATTCCCGCTCCCGTTCCCGCTCCCGTTCCTGCGCGCTCGCTCCGGCGACCACCCACGACGACGTCGTCGCCTTTGCACCACGCCAACCCTCCTCTGCTTATTTTTCTTCTTCTTCTCGCCGTCTTGCCGTCTCGCCAGCACCCATCTGCATACAAACGAACGGACAGACAAACGAACAAACGGACGAACGGAAGGACGGACGGATGGTGTGCTATCGCCCTAACCATAGCTCCACTTGTCTAGGTAGTGATCACTAGCACGCTCACTACATGCAGTATTTCGCCTAGCCCGCTCGCGCGCTCGCCGGCCGTGGCGGCAGAGGAGAGCGAAGAAAAGAACACAACCCAACCCAAGCCAACACAACCGAACGACAACACAACACATGAGCGGACAGGGGACCCCGTGGTGCGTCGTCGAATGACCGTCGACCTGGTTGGCTTGGACGATCGAGAATGGTTGGTTGGTTGGTTGTTGGTTGGTTGGCCGGAGACCCAACGCCGGTCAGCCCAGTCAGCGCCCGGCCGGCCGGCCCGCCCCATACGGGTCCAGGTAAGCAGCAGTAAGCAAATGCCAGACTGAAACATCCTCCAGGATGATCTATCTTCTCCCGAACGTCGATCGTTGTCGTTGTCGTCGTTGTCGTCGTCGTTGTCGTTGTCGGTGTAGTCGTTGTTGTTGTTGTTGTTGTTGTCGTAGTCGTCGTCGTCGCTGTCATGTCCATGCCAGCCATTGAAACAGACCGGACCGAACTGCATCTATCTATCAATCTGCGCATACCCACGGTCGCACGCCATCCGCCTCCTCGCACTTCTCTCCTCTCTCTGTTCCCCACCGTCCCCGCACACTCCTTGCATTTCTCCTCGCTCGTCCCAGTCCCGGCCAGCGATCGTGGATGACGTCGGCGTCGGCAGACGCGATCACCCACGAGACCGTGCATTCGACGAAGGGAAGCGGGTGCGGAAGGAAGGAAGGGATGGTCGCCTAATGGGCTGCCGCTGTTCCGCCCACCTCGTTTCGATGTTTGTGAACGAGTTGTCCTAAGCATAGTCTTCCTTCCATCTCGGAATAACCATCCAACTCCAACAGTTCGTACAGTTTCTCTTCGGCCCACGTCCAAAGAAGACGTCATGTCATGTATTTTCCGGATTTCTTCTCTTGAAAAACAGAAACGGCCGGAAGTCATGTCGACGATGCAAGGACTACTCGCAGTTAGAGAAAAAATCAATGCTCGCCGTTCTCGAAAATGAATCGAGCGAGTCAATAGATCGTAAAATGCGCCGAGGATGTTATTCTACGCCTTGGCCTTGCCTTTTCCTTTCCCCTTTGCGGCCGCCTTGCCCTTTTTCAGAGTCGTTGGATTGGAAGACTCGCCTTGAGAAGCAGCAGCAGCAGCGTCGCCTCCTTCCCCTTCCTCGTCGGCCTCCTTTGCTTTGTCGGCTGCTTTTGCCGCCTTGGCGGCGCGCCTCTTGCCCTTCTGGGTGACAAGGTGGAGCGAGTGAAAGTCGCCGCGCCACTGCTGCAGGGCTTTATTGGCCTTGGGCTTGTTGTCGCCATAAAAAAAGTCGAAGCGGTGCTCGACGATCAAATGGTTGACAAAATCGAGAGCCGTGGAGGACTGCACACGGGGAAGGGGCACCACACGCGGCCAAAGTCATTGACAGACTCGAGGGAGAGGAGGTGCATGAGGACGATGTGTTCATTGAGGTTACGGTAGTCAGTCCACCTAGTAGACAAGGGGCGCGGGGCTGGTCAGAGCGCGGGCGGCGCTTATTGGGAAGGGGAGAACGAAGAAACTCACTGGGCGAAGCGGTCGTGGGCCTCGATGTCCTCCTCGGTGGCAAGGCAGTGGGGGCAGTAGCCAGGGCGGTTGACAAAACCGTCATGTTCGTCGACCTGGGTGGTGGTCGCTGTCTTGAAAACGTCCATGATCTCCTTCTCATGCGATACCGCATGGCCCTCCCACTCCTTTGTGCCGTGGATTCTAGCGGCGGTGAAAGGAAGCTTAGGGGTCTGCGTGCACGCGTGCCGACCCGCGAAACTCTAGGACTCACCATTGGTAGCAGATATAACAGTACTCTGTCACGGTGAGAGATACGTTGTTTCCCGCCGTAAACTCGAGATCATGGATGCGTGCGAGGTGCGACCTGAGCCTGGAGTAGCTGTTCACGCTCTCCTCGCAATCGGGCACGATGCAGCTGACGGTCTTGCCCTTCGAGCACTGCGTCCTGACGTTGGACGCGTGAAGCTCGACGTGCCGAGCCTGGCTGTGAAAGTCCTTGATTTCAGCGCTGCTGCTGGGCCCCTGGCGACGGCACGTGGAGCCGAGGACGGGGCACTGGCCTTTGACGATGGCCGCCGACTTTTTGGCGTCAAACGCCGCGGCTGCTGACAGGCGCGCGCATGTATGGACGTGTTTGCGGGCGTCGACCTCATTCGAGGGCAGTACGACGCCACCCTCGCCCGTGTCGGTGGACATTTTGCAGACGGTGAACGGGCATCGACGGTTCTTGAAGATACGCTCGCCGGGGTAGAAGCGCTCCACCGGCAGGTAGTCTGGGTCGAGCATTGCATCGATCTGAGCGGCGGGCGAATTGGGCACTGCTGCGCCGTCATGGAAGGTGAGCGAACGAAAAAGTTGGAGTGGCCGATCGTCATCGTGGGCGGCCATCGCGGTCGTGTGGTGGTCATGGTCGGCTGCCTGCCTGAGCGCCATGGGTAGATATATGTACACATGTGCGAGGCGAGTCGAGTTTGAGTGTGGCAGTCGTTCAAGCTGGTCGCGGGCGGGCGACGCGGGCGGGCGACAATGAGCGTAGCTACGGCCCTGCTGCGGTCGCCGCGTTCCGAGCAGAGAATAGGACAAATCACACACGCCCTTGCAGAAATGGACGGGCCGCCCACGCCGAGACCTCTGGTGCCGCAGCACCATTCCGTGGGAACAATAGGAAAAATAGGAAAAGAGGCAAGGATGCGATGCCCCTAGAGGCCCCAGGGCGTGGACGCCCCTTTTTTCCCTCAGTGAGAGCGAGCCAAGGCAGAGCACAAATGAACACGGTCGAGGTCGACAGTACGTTTTCATCGGAAGCTATCGCCATGTAACGGGAGGAGGGAGCCGAGGGCGTGTGACGGTGGAGGATCAGTGCGGAGACGCCGCCGCCCGCACGGGCCGACCGACCCCTCCAAGGCCGGTCACGTGCTACCATGTACATAGAGACGTCGTCGCCTACGACTCAGCATGAAAGACCGATATTCCGCGGCTAACGCCGTGGACGGATAATTTTCCAACAAACAGATTCATGCAATTCGTTTCAAGATGTTCTCCGGAGACGACGAGACGAAAGTTGTCTTTCCATAGAAACATCTCTGGTGAAACCCATCGTCGATATTCCTTTGCATGTAATCCAGTCCAAGAAGAGAGAGTCCAGCTAGACCGGCGCCCGCCGTCACCCGGATCGTCGGACCGTCATTGCCCCGACCGCCTCGACTGCGGCAGATGTAAGTAGTGCCTCTTTCCGGAGAAAGCCTTCCCCAGGGATCGCCTTCGCAAGCGCTGCAGTCATCACCGCCAAAGCACGCCTTTCGTTGTGCGGTGCAAGAAGAGAAGAAAGCAGTCGCCTTTCTCGGTTTCCTTCCTTCATTGGCCGGCGATCGTCCGTGATCTTATCAGTCATCGTTCGATCGACGGCACATGCATCGTCCAAACGCGATCGACTTCATGCGAGTCCCTTCTTTCTCTTCAACACCCCTTCCCAGCCGTTTCTTCTTCTCCGGCACCCGAATCCGCATGGCCGGAACGGCCAACACCACCTGTCCATCTCGACCACAAGCGCAGGCACGAGCACCAGAACGAGCACGAGACGACGGGCAAGAAGGGAAACGGATCAATCTGGTCACCTTGGACGCCTTCGGCACGCTCGTCACCCCGCGCGAGCCGGTGTACGTCCAGTATGTGGGTACGCCCAAAGTGGCTCTGTCGTCGCGCCAATCGAAACGCTCACCCCCCCGTCTCTCCAGGCGCAAGTGGGAAGGGAATACGGCCTGCCGATGGACGGCAAAGAAGACGCGCTGAAAGATGTGTTCAAACGGGGTGAGCATTGCCCTTCTGCTCCATGCCGTGCGTGGCTCTTCCACCTCGTATCCCTCTTATGCCTCCACTCGTATGCCTCTTATTGCCTCCATTCGTCTAGCCTTCAAAGAAACAGCGGCGGAACACCCGGTGTACGGCAAAGCCACCGGCCTCGATCCGGACACGTGGTGGTCGCTCATCATCCGGCGCACCTTTACCTATGCGGGCGTGCCTCCCGACGGTGAGCAGCGCGGCGTTCGCCAAGGAGAGGATGCCGGTGCTCACCACCTCCCCATCGCTCTCTCGCCCCTCTCTCTAGATCTGGAGCGCGTCAATGCCAAGCTCGTCCGCAGTCTTCTCGATAGGTTCTCCTCGTCTGCCGGTGAGTCCCATCTCGACAGGCGCGGCCTGTCTCCCTCTCTACGCCGACCCATCCATATCTCCGTCTCCTCTCTGCGCCCGACCCCACAGGTTACGTCGACTATCCAGATGTCGTGCCTGCGCTCAAGGAGCTCAGACAGTTGGGAGTCATGGCGGGCATCGTGAGCAACGCCGACAGTAGGATCCGTGAGTAGTCGTCGGACTGTGGCGCTGTACGTCGACGCTTGGCATATTTGGAGATCCACGCGCTCGTCCCACCGTCCTACCTCTTTTCCTTGTCCTTGTCCTTCTCCTACAATCGACTAACCTCCGCACCTCCGCACGCCAGTGTCCGTCCTCTCCTCTCTCTCCATTCTCCCCCTCCTTCACCCAGATCAGCTCACTCTCGACTACGACGCCGGGTTCAGCAAGCCGGACGCGCGCATCTATCGCCTCGCTCTCGACAAGGCCGGACGGGCACTGTCGGCGCCTGTTGCGCCTGACGAGGCCGTTCACGTCGGCGACGAGTTGGAGGCGTGAGTCCTGCTCGTTGCTCGTCGATCCACTGCCGTCGTCGAGATGACTCGAGCGACGCAGCTGACCGTTCCTTCTTCCGCCTGGGCCTCGCAGGGACTACAAAGGCGCCCGTTCCGTCGGCATGAACGCCCTCCTCCTCCGACGACCGCACTTCCATACCGCCAGGCCCATCCATCTCGACGCTGACGACCTTGCCCGACTGGGCGAGAAGGAGGTCCGGACGGTGACGAGTTTGGAAGAGGTGGTGGAGTGGATTCGGAGGAGGAATGCGCAAGCGGAGCGGGAGGGTAGAGAGGAATGACGGAGGCTCATTTCCTCCCTCACGAGTTCCCCCACCACGTCCGTTCCGTCTGTCCTTCGTCGCCGTCGTGGCTCTCAGTTAACATCAAAGTTCGACGCTGACGCGTCACGTCGCGTCTGATCGCCCGCGCCCGCGCTCTTAAAGTGCCTACCGCTTACCACGTGTATACGGACCTGCTTTCGCTACTATGGGGGAAGCTTTGACGACCGTCCCATCATTGGTTTTCTATCGTCGTCTTCTCGTCTTCCTCGCCGCCCCCAAGTGGCGCGATGACGCTGCGAGGGGCCGGCAACGAGGCGACGAGGCAAGAATGAGGATAGAGTGCGATGTCAAGCACGGGCTGGTCGCCTCCTACCGCTCCCACTCTCGCCTCCATCCTCCATCCACATCCTTGCTTTCCGTCTTTTCTTCCTTCTCAGCTAATCTACTCAGCTCCAGTGCTCGACTACTGGCCGAACAAGCCCGTCTTCTCTTCAGCTCTCCTCCTTCTTGGCTACGGCTCCTTCTCATCCCCTCTGGCTTGCTCACCATGGCGCCCTGGCGAGAATACGCCCTTCTTCACTTCCTCGCTCTCTTCATCTCCACGCGCCTTCTCTCCTCCGCCTCAGTCGCCGCCCACGAGCGCCGTGACGATGGCCTCAGCTCGAACACGGGCTGGAAGAGTCTCCCCGACGTCCCTGGCGCCGTCATCGACCGGTCCTTTGAGGTCCGACCTGGTGGCCCCGTCTTGGTCAACTACGTCACTGCCCACTACGATCCTCAGAAGATCAAGCGCGTCGTCGTCCAGATCCACGGTGCGTGCTCTCCCGAGACCTCCGTCGTGGATGCCTGTCATGCCCACGATCTCCTTTCTCCCCGATCCTGACTTCCGCGTCCGCGCGTTCCCCCTTTTCGTCTCGTCGTGTCAGGCGACGGACGAGACGCGTGGCACTACTGGAACTACACCTACAATGCTCTTCTCAATGCCACCGCCTGGCACCCGGGCGCGATAGCGTTGGACGAGGTGGTCATCTTTGCTCCCGAGTTCTTGTGAGTCGGGCCAGCGGCCATCCTCCGTCTGGCTTTTGACGTTCTGACCGCGAAACGGAGCGTTGAATGCGCCTCCATTCGCCGTCCTCTGCCGCGCCAGCAACGGCCAAGACAAGGGCGCCTTCCCTTGGACGGACGACCTCAAATCGGGCAGGGGTGCGACGTCGAACGAGCTCGTCTGGGTCGGCAACCAGTGGATCCAAGGCCAGATCAACGAGTACCCGGAGAACACGACGGACGTGTCCTCGTTCGAGTGCCTCGACGCCGTCGTCAGTCACTTTTCCGACCTCGCCGCTTTCCCGAACATGAAGACCATCGTCATCGCTGGCCATTCGGCCGGCGGTCAGGTGAACTCCCCCCTGCCTTGCCTTGTCTTCCGATGCCAGCGATGCCCCGGGTCGCTTACGCCCCACCTCTCTCTGGCAGACGGTGCAGCGATACGCCGCCCTGGGCCGGATCCCCCAAGGCTCCGCAGTGGGCGTGCACTACTGGGTGGCCAACCCGGGAAGCTTTGTCTACTGGAACGCCGAACGGCCGAACGGGACGGCTGGCTGCGCGAATACGTTCAACAGCTGGAAGTTTGGATGGGAGAACTACACTCAGGTGCGTTTCTGCCGGGGAAGGTAGATCGAAATGGGAAGGAAGGTTTAGAGAGTCTATGCGCCGTCGTCCCCTCATCGGCCCTGTTATTTTTTTTACGGACAGCTCTACGCCAATTACCTCGTCACGAAAAACTTTGATGCCATCCTTCCCCAGTACCGAAGCCGGTGAGGACGGCGAGCCAGCCGGTGGTGCAATGATCCCCCCCCCCCTTGGCAGCGAGAAAGAGGATATCGCGCTGGACCAACGGAACGTGTCTATTTATTTTCTTCTCTTCCCCCCTTTGGCAGGATAATCAACTACGCCTTCGGCCTCGACGACTTTGGCGACTCGGACAACTCGTGCGAGGCGCAATC
This sequence comes from Peribolospora kevripleyi, assembly GCA_029717575.1. NCBI lineage: Eukaryota > Fungi > Basidiomycota > Peribolosporomycetes > Peribolosporales > Peribolosporaceae > Peribolospora > Peribolospora kevripleyi. Next base: position 61,078 of record JAMDHV010000072.1, on the reverse strand, counting down.
GCAAGGCGATTACCACCTCGTCCGCGGGTCCAACTACATGAGCCACCTCGATAGCTTGCCCGGCGGTTGGCCGTCGGCGCAGACGGTGGACTATATTGCTGATGCGAGTCATAATCCGGTCGAGATGGTGAGTGCTAGCATGGCACGGGTGTCGCGCCCGTCGTGCCGTTGCCGAACAAAGAGTTACGGATCTTGCCCCTCGGCGCTTGCCATCCATCCATCAGCTCAACTCGGCCCAAGGCATCCAAAGGTGGGCGTGACGAGCAATGGTCCTTCTCCCACGCGACGCGCCACGCTCATCGGTCTATCCGGCCTATCGTCCTTGCGTCCTTCCGTTCCGTTCGCTCGCCTTGCAGGGTATTCCTCGACAACTACAAGTCAGTCCGACGCGCCATCTACGCACGTATCCGACAAGAGAGACGAGAGAAAGACTCACGCCGATCCTTTTCCTTTCCTTTTTTTAGCGACTCGTCGGCCACATTAACGACCGCGGCGACGGTGACGAGCACCGTGGCAGGCTTTGTGCCCACCGGCCTAACCGACGGCAAAGGCCGCCCGTACACCGTCTCCGTCTCCTCCGCGGCCTTTCCCTTTGCCTCCTCCGCCTCGACGTCGACGGGCAGAGGCGGTAAGGAGATGCACAGCGACGCCGCTCCCGCTGCGCTGGTTTGCGCCACTGTCGTCGTCCTTGTCGTCGTCGTCGTCTCTTGGGGCGTGTGAAGGGCCGCGAGTCGATTCCGCGAAGGATTCCACATTGGCGTCCCTTTTTTTTTTTTTACCCGGGGTTCATCGTGATTCTATAAGCGTACATTCCCCGTTGAATCGGTGCAACGACTATGTACATCCATCCCCAAGGCGGCGAAAGCGAACGAAACGAAACGAACGAGGGCTACTGGGCAATTTCATTCTCACTCTCCTTCTCGAACGTGAACAAAACGAACGAACGAACGAGCGAACGAACGAGAGCTACTAGGCAATTTCATTCTCGCTCTCCTTCTCCACTGTGCGAGGTAGGTCAGCATCGGCATCGGTGGGATCGTGGCGGGAGGTAAAGTAAGTGAACATGAGGAGGGCACAAGAAGCCCATTCCATGAGGGTACCAAGAATATACTCTGTGATGACAAACTCTTCGGACAGGCCCGTGTCTGTGTAGTTTGCCGGGTTGAAGTAGTTGAAGGCGGGTAGGACGGCGGCGAGGACTCCGTAGAGGCCTCGGACGAAGAGGAGGGGCCAGATGGCGAGGAGGATGAGGAGCGTGGTGTGCGTCCGGCCGGTCTCGCGTCTGCATTGGCGGAGGACGGCGAGGAGGATGAAGAGGAGAGAGATGTGGATGGCGAGGAAGACGGATTGTCCGGCGGCGCGGAGGGCCTTTGCGGTGCCGAGGTTCTTATAGAACTGGTCGATGCCGCCGGCGAGCAAGGAGCCGCCGACGATGATGATCGTGTTGGCGGCGACGAGGAGGTGGTGGATGACGGCCATGGGCTGGCGGCGCTTGCCGGCGAGGCGGAACGAGTCGACGAAGCGGACGCCGACGGGGGTGCCCTTGGGGTACTTTGTCTCGAGCCAGGAGGTGCGGGAGAGGGTGTTGCGCTCCTGCCAAGAGATGAGAAAACGAAAAGTGCAGAGGACGAGGGTGAAGTAGCCCTCGGCGCCGAGGATGAAGTAGGCGACGAGGAGGGACGGGTTGGCGTAGCCGACGATGCCAAAGGCGAGGCCGGTGGCCTGCGAGGCGAGCCTGACGACGACGTGGAAGAGGATGGTGGTGTAGCGGGAGAGGAAACGGAGGCGCTTCGTGGCGTAGCCGGCGAGGAGGAGGAGGAGGAGGAGGGCGTAGAGGATGAGGAAGACGAGCGCGGGGCTCGCCTCGTTGTTGAGGCCCATGGCGAGGGGGAAGAAGACTGTGACTTGTCGTGGTGAAGGCAGAGATGACGCCTGGCCGACGAGTCCTTATGAGCATCCTTATATATATCTATCTGCGTTCTATCCGGAGACGGAGTAAGAACGAGTCAGCGAGGCGGTGTTGGCGCCGTGTTCTACGCCTCGCCTCGCCTCGCTTCAGGCCGCCTCCGAATCATGCGAGGACCTTTGCTGGTCCTTGTCATGCCCTGGCCCTGAGACAAGAAGGCGCGTTCTTGGCAGCGACGGGATGGACGAACGAACGAACGACGACAACGGGCATGAAAGAAGCACCCCGCCATGTGCTTGGCCACGTGACGTCCTTCGTCCACCACGCTCCACCCATGTGCTCGCTCGCTTTTCGGATTGCGGGCGCGTCTGCCAGTTCAACCAGTCCAAGGCTTGGCAAGCCCGAACGCAAGCACGGCAGGCCGCTGCCGAATGAGAGGGAGGGAGAGAGGGATGGGAGCGATGGGAGCGAGTGGAGCCGGAGTGGAGGCGGCATTCGGACAGGACAGGAAACGGACAAAAGCCGTAATGGCGGTCGTTGTCGTCGTCGTAAGAATAATCCCACGCTCTCTGGTATGCTTGCGATGATGGATCGATGTCCTGGCATCTCTACTGTACATGCAAGAAAGGAGGAAGGAGGTATACCGACCGACACAGCCCCAAGAAATACGCGCTTACCGCCCGATCCGATCACGCCGGCACGGCTTCTCCTTCTCGCCTTCGGCCACCGCTCTCCTCCACCTCCACCGCCTCCTCCGTCTCCGTCTCCGTCTCCGTCGACGGCACACCGACGGGCTCCGTCGAAGGCGCAGACGGCAACTCGACGTCGGCCTTTGCAGGCCTCGCGCGCCCGGCAAGAAGCGCGTCCGCCTCGGCTTGGAGCTCTGCCAGCTCTTTCAACACCGCCTCTTCCTCTTCGGCTGTCATGTGCGTTGCTAGCATCTCGTCCACCTCCTGTGCGATAGGCAAGTGCAAGTGCAAGTGTGCGAGAAGGGAAAAGAAAGTTAGAACGCGGGTTCCCGTCAGCGTGTACAACTCGGATCGGATCGCACCTTTTGATAGGCCACCGCCTCCTGCGTCTCGCTCATCAGCTTTTGCACGTTTTCTACATTGACCTCCTTGTGGATCTCCTTGAGTACGCTGTTGCCTTGCTTCAAGCCGTGCACCACCGACACTTCGATCAAGGAGAACTCGATCGACGATACCTGCCGGGACCCAGACGGTAGAAGAGGGGGACAGTGAGCGATGGGAGACGGGCCGATCCATTGGAACGACCGAAAAGATCAAAGCAGAGTCCGGCCGGCGAGCACTCACCAACCCCTCGAGCGTCTCCAGTTGACCATCCGTCTTGACCAACAGCTGCTCCTGGTATTTCCTGTTCCTCAGCGCACGCAGCGCTTTGCTCCTCTCGCCTTTCGAGAGCGCTTCTGCTGCTAGTCGTTTTTGTAGGTCTAGAGTCGTTTGGAGCTGTGTGTGTGTGTCGCGGGTGAGAGGGACGGTAAGGCCGGGGTATGAGAACGAGGGAGGGCCCTCTCCAACGGCGAATGGTAGCACGACTCGCCTTCTTCTGGTACTGCTTGACCTTATCTCGTTGCAGCTTGAGACTGAGCGACCCGTTCAAACAGCAACGATCAGCCATCGTCGATCGACGAGCACGCCGCCGCCGTCGTCGTCGTCACTCACTCCAAAATCGCCCGGTCCTGTTTGGTAATCTTGACGCCATTCTTGGACGTCGCCGCGCCCATGACGGGACGGGCGGAAGAGGTGTGGGGGGGGCAGAGATGCGGATGCGAGCGGTGGCGGGCGGGCCGGTCTGCTGTCAATGGAGAGAGCGGTGAGTGTCGATCGCCTCGTCGTCGTTGTCGTCGTCGTCGTCAGCAACGCTGCGTCTCGTATCGTCGGCGACGGACTGGCGAGCGATGATGATGATCGGAACGGCGTCCACGTGGGCTCGGCCCGATCGTCCCCTTCCGGTCACCTCGCGTGCGTGTGCTTGTCGACGACGGTGACCACCACCACCACCGCACTCCATCTTCCTGTCGCTACCACCCCATGTTGGCCGCCCCCAGACGGTTTCGCCTCGCTCCGTTCCCCTTCCCCTCGTCTTTACCCGGCAACCCCCGCGCACACATGACCCGCTCCCTCGCTACCAGCGCTGCCACCCCAGCGACCCTCCTCCTCACTCCTTCCAAGCTCTCCAGCCTCCTCTCCGCCCCGCACAACATCCTCCCCATCGACGCAACATGGTTCATGCCCAACGTACCTCGCAACCCTCGGCAAGAGTTTCGGGCGAAGCGAATCCCGGGAGCGAGGTTTTGGGACGTTGACGACGTGGCGACGAAAGGAGAGAGCGTCAGGGGCTTGCCCCATATGATGCCTGGGCCGGTCAGGTTCGCCGAAGCCGCGAGTGAGTGAGCGGCCCGGCCGTGACCAGTTTGTGGTCCCGCCTCGCGAGCGGGGTTTTGTGTCGATGTCGACCCTGTCGTTTCCTCGTCACCCATTTTTTCTGATTGTCAGGCGCGCTTGGCATCTCGCCTGACACACACGTTGTTGTCTACGACTCTCACGGCGTGTTCTCTTCTCCGAGGACGGCGTTCACTTTCATGGTGAGTATCTCACCGAAGAGGACGAGGTGGTGTGCTCACCTGGCTCGGTCGCCCGCGACTCATTCACGCCAATCATTCACCCCGCCGGCCCTTATAGGCATTCTCCCACCCACAAGTCTCCGTTCTTGACGGCGGCTTACCAGCTTGGGAGGCCGAAGGACTTTCCACCGAGTCTGGAGAGCAGCAGGCAGCCGAAGTGGGTCTGCAAGCGGAACAAGCGGTGTCTTCCCATGTTTCTGCGTACCTCCTTGGAGATTCACTGCACCCTTCCTCCCCCGCCAGCGGACGACCTATCCCACTCCGACCTTTTCCGCAAACCTCATCCGTAACTACCCTGAAATGCTCTCCCTCGTCTCCTCCCCAACCGCCCACCCGTCCTTTATCCTCGACGCCCGTCCCGCCCCTCGATTCCATGGCACGGCACCAGAGCCTCGTCCAGGTCTAAGCTCGGGGCACATGCCGGGCGCGCTCTCTTTGCCGTTTTCATCCCTCGTCGATTCTCACCAACTGTCCTCCAAGACAGGTGAACCTCGGTCGTACACGACCTTGAAGAACCCGAAGGATCTCCGAGAGGCGTTGGTGGCCGCCCTCGGCGCAGGAGACGAAAAGCTAGGCGAGGAGAGGCTGAACGAGTTGCTCTTGCAAGGGAAGAAGAAGAAGGATGCTCCTCCGCAGGTCGTGACCACGTGCGGTAGCGGTATGACTGCCGCCGTCGTTTGGCTCGCCCTCAAGAGGCTGGGCGTGGAGGGGGCGGCGATCTATGACGAGGTGCGTGCGCATCTCCCTCGTAACGCTTGGCCTGGCCTGGCCTGGCTTGACCGACCAGCTGAGCTGACCGGGGCTCGGTGATCACCGTGTCCGCTCTTCCGCTCCCCTCTTTCGCTTTTTTTCTCCTCACCTGCTCATAACAGTCCTGGATGGGCTGGGCAAGTCGACAGGAAAGCCCCATCGTCAAGACATAGACAGACCCCGTGTCGTGTTGCAATTGTATGCGTGTGCGTGTGCGTGTGCGTCTGGAAGGGAAGGACTTCCTCGGAAGGAAGAAGGCCACGTCCGATTCGTCCCGGTGTTCTTTGCTCTCGCTTGCGCCTGTTGATTCCCCAAACCCATGAACGGCACTTCAAAGAACGTCGATCAAGTGGTGGACGTCCGCCCGGTCGACGTTCGAACTTGCCTCTCTATCTAGTGTACATGCGACGCAGGCAGACTTACACTAGGCACATGGCCAGGCGCGCCGCTCCAAGTCAGAAAGTCTCTTCGGTCCTCTCGCTCTCCAGAAACGAGAAACGGGGCGGGCGGCAGCCAAGGAGCGCACGAAAACGAGCAAATAGACACAAGAAAAACACCTAACCCTATCCGTTACGCCGCCCAAGCTGAACCTTTTCCCTCACCAACTGTCGAAATTTCCAAACCCGCCCCCACTAGCCCGCTTTTTCTTGTACGCCGCGCCGATCTCCGCTTGCGCTTGTCCGCCCGTCGTCGTCGTGGTCGGCTCAGGTTTTCGTTTGCTGGTCGCAGAAGTCGTCAAACCGGCCTTGTTACTACCGCCAGCGTTGGTCTTGAGGTACTTGCCTACGGCGATAGATCCACCCCCGTTACCCAGCAAATGCTCCAGGCTCGGCGCGCCGTCGCCCTGCTTTCTCTCCCCTCGCTCTTCGCCACCCCCTCCCTTGGCGCCCAAGTGCACGCCAAACACGTTCGTCCTGTCCTCCTCCCTCTTTCGCTTCTTCTCCAACTTCTCCATCTCTTCCTCGCCAGCTCTCGATTCTCTCGCCAAGCGCTTCTCGAGGCGCTCTTTGTAAATGGCGAAAGGGTCAGAGAAAATGTGGACGTCGAGGATACGAATGCTTCGGAGCGGGCCTGGGATTGGCGGATAACCGCCGCAGAAGGAGGTGAGAAAGCAGTCAAGGCGCGCAAGAGAAATGTAAAAGATATGTCAGAATCAGGGTAAAAAAAGACGGACATTAGCTTTTGAACGCAACATCGGCACTCACGATCAGTAGCGGGATCACACGGCACTCTCTCCATCTGATCCAACACTTCCATTCCACCGACCACCTTTCCGAATACGGTGTGCTTCCCGTTGAGGTGTTTTGTGGCTCGGTAAGTGATAAAGAACTGAGAGGAGTTGGTCGAGGGCCCGCTGTTCGCCATCGAGAGGACGCCTCGGTCGTCGTGTGTGTAGGCTCCTCGAACGTCGAATTCGTCTCGAAAGGGCTGCGGTCGGGTACGGCAATAGGTGGTTTGGTCAGAAGAGGTAAGAAATAAAGGTCGAAGATCAGATGCAAGATGTAAGAAGTGATGTAAACGTGGAAAGCGAAACTTACAGTGCCCCAATAGCTTTTCCCCCCTCCTCCGGTGCCAGTAGGATCACCTCCTTGTATCATAAATCCCTGTCCAAAAAGCGCAGAGTAACCACAAGATGTCAGAAGACTTCTCAGAAGCTCGGCAGCGCAGGGCGACCATACTCACAGGAATGTTTCGATGGAAGATAGTGTCCGTGTACTTATCTTCCCGAGCGAGCATCAGGAAGTTGTACACCGTCTTGGGCGCCTAGATAGCCGATAGAAACAATGTCCACGATCTAGGTCAGTCATTCGGCCTTGGATGCCTCGAAACAGACGTCACGACCTCGAACGGCCGGCCGTCAAGCTCACCTTATCGGCATGCAGCTCGCACTCGATAGCTCCAAAGTTGGTCAAGATACGAACGTACGCCTTGCCCATCTGACCGCTCTTTCCCTCTCCCTTCATCTTGCGCACAGCATCGTACATGAGCTCCTCTTCGTCGACGAGCGCCCGCTCGCTCTTGGTATGCGGCGTGATGGCCGAGGACGTGAGCGAGGCAGCGGCCAGACCCGTGCTGTAATGGGCTGCATTATAGGGGGTGTGCGGTTTTGATGTGGAGGGGACGGGCAAGGCTTCTCGAGGTGCTGAAGACGAAGACGCTGGCGGTCGTGACGTCGAAGTCGGAGTGGTAGACTTGCCGTCCTACACGTCCATGGGAACGAGAGACGTCGATTCACTCAGAGTTCGCGGTCGTGAACGACAAATATGAACGCACCTTGGCTGCTCGCATGCTCTTCAACAAGGCGCCCGCGTTGCCCATGCCCTTGACGTTGATGTTCTCCTCATCCTTCACGCCCTTGTCCGCTTCCGTAACCACGAGTTCGTTCTTGAGGTGGTGGAACTGGGAAAGGTCCCGTTGTGACACGTTGTGAGGGTCCTGATGCAGTATGATAGAAGAATACAATCTTTGTGTGAGCGAGTTGACCAGAACGCTCCCGCCCTCACCCTCACCACCCACCTGAATGGTGATCACGTCCTTTTTTGTGAACGACTCATCCGTGACAAGGTCCTTCCAGAACTTGGGCTTGAAGTTCAGTTGCTCGAGGGTCTCGCATGTGTAAACGTTTCCGGACGTGGCAATAGCCACGAGGTGCGAGTGCTCAGTGAATAGCTTGAAAGAGACAGGGTCATGGTATCGACCTGAAATACGGGATGGGATATGCAAACCATCGACCGCAACTCGATCAGTGGGGGAAGAATTTTCAAATGCAAGGAGCACTGCTTACCCTCGGCGTTTTTATGGAAGTGGAGCTTGATCAGGTCTGAAGCTTGAAGTTTTTTACCTGTGGCGGGGTTGACGCCGTACTAGGTCGTTGTGGCAGGCGAGGAGAACAAAAAGGTAAGCCGATGAATGACAGACACACTAATCGCGCAAGTCAGGCAAAAGACGACGTAGCGCACCTTTTTGAGAAAGGGAATGACATTGCTTCAAAGCGACATAGCCGAAATTATTTGAAGGACCGGATCATCAGCGCCGGCCTCTTTGCTTCTTTTACACCTAGACTTGCATCTCACCGCGGAAGACTGGCTCACCTCAACTCGAAAACAGTACCGTCCTCCTTCGAGCATACAGGCGTCTCAAAGGGCTGAAAAGAAATTGCGCAGCAGTCGAAGGGCAGATGTTGAAACTTTTCTCCGGTCGCTTTAGCTCGTGCACCTGTCGTCGCGCCGTGCTGTTGCAGAATGGGACAAGTAGACGAGAAAGATACAGGAGTGAGGCACGATGTACATTGAACAAGGGAACGAGCGTGACGGTAAAACGGCTCACCTGACCAAACTCCCCCGTGTGTTCTCTATGGGTGATATCTGCAAAGGACGAACAACGTGGATGTTAGCACTCGTCCTTGCGAACGCGGTGGCGCGAGGGATACGCACATAGTTTGTCAGAACCGTGACCCTAAGCGGAATGAATCGAGCAAGAAAGCAAAGAAAACGCTGGTCAGATGGAAAGATTGAGCGCTTGACGAGTAGGCAGGCGCGCCTTGGGCTCACCATGATTAGCAGATAGGTAGGAATTGGGTGGAAAGATGGAGTTGAGTATGGAGGAATGGGGAGTAGCCGATTTCGAGGGATGATCGAAGCACGTGGTCCGGCTATCACCGCTTAAATCCTTTTCCGGCAGACCTCTCGAACGCGAGCAACAAACACCTGGCTGAAGTAGCTCAGTTGTGAAGAGGTAGCTAGGCAAGGGGCGGGACAAGCATAGCCTAATGAAGAGGGCACGCACTGTTTTGCGGAACAGTTAGAAAGAACGTCTTGTCTCTGGAGCGTTCGCTGACGACGGCTTTGGATGTAAGATCCGCTGGTGCGACCGACCGGAAGCCGCGGCGAACGCAGGCTCGAGAAGGGTGTCCGAACACTTCAATTTCGAATGCCATATACTATCCGCACGCAGTACTGACTAGCCAACGTCCACCATTCTCGTCGTATACGCGACGGGGGCATGTCCGTGGCGGTCCATGGTCCCTGCAACTCCTTAGTGCTCCAACTTGTAATCTATACATGTCGACTAGTGCTCGGCGTGGAGGCGGTGGCCCTCCTTGGAGTTCAAGTACGCGTTCTTGGACTTGCCCCAGCTAATGATGCCGTAGCCTGTCATGTCGGCGTGGGGAGAGCAGAGCGAGGAAGACCCCGGATCAACACGAAGGACAAAGCGAGAGAGTAAGAGGACGAGGCGAGAGAAGAGCCCTTTTAATGTCATTCGTCGTGGAGCGTAGCTTAGGCCAACCGGATTCTCCCGTCCTCGCTGCCAAAACGCCATCAACTTTCCCGGCCAGCAGTTCCCTTTTTCTCCACCCTTCCCACCCGTGACGAAATATAAACGGATAATGCCGAAACGCCACACTCACCGAGAGCGAAGGGAATGGCAAAGTAAGGAGCCTGGTGCGCGATACGGGTAAAGCCGTTGAAGATGTAGCCCTTGAAAGCGCCCGCCATCGCGCGAGTCTGGAAGGGAGAGATGGCTGGTGGGTAAAAGGAAGGAGGCAAGAGGAAGAAGTGAGTGTAGTGAGGTGAAGCGCCAAGGATCGGAGGAGCAACGAGGCGATTCGCTCCTCTGTCCTTTCGTCGTCCACTCACTGTACTGGATCACGCCCTTCTGCTTCGGACCACCCATGTTACCCCACCAGCCCGTCTGTGGTAACCAGGATCAAGATGAACAGCAGGTTGGGAATACCGTAGATGGTGTCAACTAGGAGTTAGCGGGCGACGGGCCGCACACAAGAAGCTTTAGAGAGATCCGGCGTGGGGCGTTGGTTCACTCACGTAGTGCTTGCCTGTTGGAACGGGCCGCGATCAGGCGAATGATATTGGAGACAGAAGAAGACGAGGCAAAAGGTGCGATAATGACTCGATGAGCAACCGCCATCCGTGCGCGCTCCGCGTACCATGCGTGACGACCAAGCAGTTGATCAAGGAAGCAGAAGAGGACTCGTTCAGGACGAATGAAAAGCGAAGCAAACCAACTCACCCGTAGGCATACCGCTCTGCGCGACGATCGTCGGCCTCATTTTCGATGATGTTGATGGTGGTGATGATGGAGGGGGAAGTATCAATCGGGTTCGGTTGAAGACGGAAGAACGGCTGGCCGCGGTCGTTGTCGAATTGGCGTTAGCAATGTGGAAAATGCCTATTTTAAAACGTACTTATATGCCTCTTCTACCGAAAGTAGGGTTACGCTCGCCGGCTGATGCTCCGCTGGCCAGCTTCGCACCACTGACACGATAGCTAGCTTAAATTGACATCGCTGGAGAGCACTGGTAGAAAAACTCGAGAACCAGAACCGAAGAGGTGAGCAACATCGTCACTGGTCGAGGCCTGCGCTTGCTGAGCCTCGGGCGACGGACATGACTGCGACTGACACTCGGGTACCCAACTCCCAGCTGCCCGCGTCAACCTTCGCACCGAATCGGTCGATGCCATCGCGGAAATGATCTCCGACGACACCCTCGCTCTCTTGGCAAACTGGTTCGGCTGCATGACCATGGTCCTCATCGTCGTCTACCATGTGAGTCGCTCTTTGGTTGTTCGCCTTGGGCCGAAAGGCTCGTTTGAAAGACTCTCGAGACTAGCTTTATGCTGATCGTTTCCTACTCCATCATGGGCATTTCTCTGTCTCCATACCAACCCGCCCTCGCTTCTCCATTACTTGCTCTCGCCCCCAGGCCGTTGCCGTGAACGCCAAGGCCGTACAAGAGCCGATAGCAGCAGAAGCCGTCGCGGGGAAGAGCTGAAGGAGGATTCGAGCTTACTGTGGAGGAGATCAGATCTGGTCTGGCGCAGGGAGATAACCGGTCGACCTACTTGCTGCTTGCCGACGTCGGCATATATTCCACGTACATACTCTCTGCCGGCGGATGAGGGTCATGGACATTCCAGGTCGAATACCAGAGGCACTACCGAAGTTGGAATGAGGAAATGGACAAGAACGGGCGTGCTAAGTGCGGCCTAGTTTTGAGGCGCCGGTTCTCGGCAAAAGGGGCAGTAGAGTCGACCGGGCCGGCTGCCAAATCATCGGATGGCTTTCTGACTCTCCACGACGTTCATGGGACGGTTTGGAACCGAGAAGACAGGTTCTCTACGACCTCGGGAACAACAGGTCTTGTACAGCCGGCCGGTTCACACCCGGTCCTCGTCCCCACCATCGTCGCCTCCGCCTTCCAACCAATCCCCAAATGCCTCGATGCGCTTCTTCTCCTCGTCTTCTGCATCCTCCTCGTCCCCTCCGCCTAGTCCGCTGGCTCCGCCAGTTCGCACGAAACGCTCTTTGCCGTCGTAGATGTAGGCTATCACTTGTTGGCCACCGAAGAAACGGCCGTTCATTTTCTTCTCGGTCGATGGGCATATATATCGTGGAAGCGGTGTGTGGTAAGCCTCGTCGCCTCATAAGTGTGGACTGAAGGCGTCGAACGGGACTCACCGCGACGCAGGCTTGCGCTGAGAGCTCATCGGCGAACTTGACTGTGATGACGCCATCCTTCTCTTTCTGCTCAGTGCGGAGAAGCGCGGACGGAGGGGGAAGAGCGTCGAGCAGGTTGAGCGACTGAATCGACGCACGCCTCGTACAGATGAACCGATTCATGCCGCACGGCCATCCATACTCACATCATAGAGGGTTATATTGCGTACGTCACCCAACTTCTCGCACTCTTCTCTCACGTCCTCCTTGAGATCCAACAGCAAGCTCGCGTCCTCCTCGAGCTCCTCCAGTCTGAACATGTGCTTGAGCACCACCACTCTTGAGAAGCGCGTTGTTTTGGAGGGCCCTTTGTCGACGTAGCGGTTGTCGGAAGTGGCGTCCGCGAAGGGTGAATCTTCGTCTGAGTCCCAGTCATTCAATTTACTAGCGTGAAAGAAGGAGGGCAACGGTCGTCGAGTTGACGCCAGGTGAGCACAAATCCGCCAATCTTGTCGACAGGAATGAAGATGTGAGCAAGAGTGAGCGACGAGATCTGAAGCCCACCTCTGCATCTTGCCCATCCGTTTCTGTATCCTCTTTTTCTCCGCCGCGGCCAGCGCCTTGCTCCTGGCCTCCTTACCCGTCCCATTTCCACCTCCCTCCTCCTTCCCCTTATCAAACTCGGCTCTCTGCACCCGCATAGTTTTCTCGGCATCCCCGAGTCGGAGACTTGTCTCGTCCAACAACCGGACAGCAAGGTCCACGCTCTCTGGTTTGAAATAGACGACAAGAGCCTCACACTTGAAGTTTCCCTTCTCGTCCGTGTACATCTTAATCTTCGGCTGGCCCTCGTCGTCCTCCATCAACACACCGTACCGGCCGAAGGTGGATGCGAGCTCGTCCAATGTCGCGTCTGCCGGCAGGCCCGTCACGTACACAGCGGTGATGGGCTTGGGCGTCCGGGAGCCCGATTTGCTATCCTCAGCCGATCGATCCAGAGAGGCGTCGCCGCCGGACCGGCCTCTTCGGTCCTTCTTTGCCGCTGTTCCGTCATCCGGTGTATTGGAGGTGTAATCCACCCTTCGCTTCTTGCTCTCTCGCGCGACGACGGGAGCCGCCGGAGCCTAATAACCGGGAATCGTAAGGATAGAAATGCAGAGACAGTGATGGAGTCGTACCTGGAGTCTTAGAGGAGAAGGAAAGTCTGGACGAACTCACGTTTTCGTCCACACCGGCGACGGAGTAGGCAGCTTGTTGCTTCTTGATCAGATCTTCGTCCAGCTGGGCAGCGGAAGGGCGGATGAGCGCGTCAGGCAATATCCAAACATCGGCCCTTGCGCGGCCTTCCGCAAGCCCTCTCGCCCACTCACCACCTCCACCCAGCTCTCCTTCTTGGGATCCCACTCGTACTCGTTTCCATCGTCGTCCTCAAACCTCCAAGCGTTGTCCGCCTGAGAGAAGTGCACGCGCGGGTCCTCCGGGTCGAACTTGCGCATGTCGATCCGCGTGGGCGCAGACGCATGCGCCGCCACGGCAGTGGAGGTGGTCGGTGGGGGGACAGACATAGCGTCGCAGGGGTGCGGGCGATTGGGAGGAAGAGGTGTAGGTAATCTGAAGAATGGGGAAGGGGAAGGGATGGCCCAAGATCCATGCATTCGCGATGGTCGATCGGTCACGTGCGACCATCTGGATACGAATTGCCTGCCTGCTCTCTTCCTTCTCTCCCGGATTCTTGCTCGCTGGTCACCCATAACGTGGCCAATTGGTTTTTCTCGGCCTGGTTGACTTGCTCCGCTCGCTTAGATGTCTGTTCTGCTGCATCTCGAGGGGTTTAAATGAAAGCACCTCTCTTATTGCTGCTGGTGGTCTGCGGTGTACAAACTGCTATGAGACGTTGACGGCTGCCGGACTCTGGTGCGCTCTGCCAGACCCGAGCCATGCGAGGCTCCGCTCTGCCCGTGCACTGTCCGTCAAAGGAAATCTCAAGAGCGGAAGACTTGGCTCATAATTTGGCATTTTTGAGATCCGTAAGACGACAGAAAATGTCTGTAGCCTCATACAGTGCCACTGCACCGCTCGAGCGTCGTTGAAGTGGCTCTCCTTCGCCCTCAGCGCGTGTTACCTGCCCTCCCTTCTTAGGAAGGGAGGTGACAAGCCAGCGCTGACAGAAGAAGGAGAAGAAGCCACTGCGCGTCGACCGGTCGAGTAAAGGGCGTCGAGCGAAACCCATGTGAGGGTCATGCATCCATCGCTCACAGTCAATCTGCCCAGCCCTCTAGAGCGGCACGGCTTGGAGACGAGCGACCTGTCTTTTAACAAGGTCTGCCGGCCGCTGACCAAGCTGGGGGATTTTATGTTACAGAAGGAAAGAAACGAAGAAGCGAGGGTGAACTGTGGCTAGAGGGCTAGATGGACAAGGGAAAGCGTGTTCCCGGAGTCAAGGGAAACGACGCTCATCTTCGCCAAGATGGTGGGCGGACGCAGAGATGGACGTGAGCTCATCTGAAATATGAGTCTCTGCGAAGGGCCATACTTACTTATACAAGTAGATAAGTTAACGCCACGAGAAGCGACCTCAGAAAACTAGTCACGACGTCGCCACACGGAGAAGCGAAGCCAGCCTGACGCGACCTCATACCAACCAGAAGCCAGGCTGCGGCGCTTGAGATCACATTGAAAGTCCATTCTTCGAGGTTCTTGGTTTCACTTCTTCCTTACATAGGGGTATCCAGAAAAGTTCCTTCGCTTTTACCCAAGCAGTCTATGACGAGACAGCTAGCCAACCCTGCTGGTCTTGCCGGTCATGAACCTATGCAGAGCTGCTGCGCCACGTCCATTATATTCTTCCTCGCGCTCTATCAGAGGAACTCGCGTGGACGCTTGGAAGGCTCCAAGCCACCAGCCGCGTAGACCAGTCCGGCGACCTTGTAGGCCAACTCTGCGAGGCGGGATGGAGAAGACGAGGGGAAGCAAGGGGCAAACGGCCTTGTCAGTCAGTCATATCACAGTGCACTTCGGTGCTATCTCGTCAGTGATGGAACAGCACTCGACCCTCCAGCCAGGCCGAGCCTAGTAAGAGGGACTCGGACTCACCGTTGACTTGACCGCTGATGGCCGCCTCCGCATACACCCTCACGCAATCCTCAGTGCCACTCGGCCTCACAAAGCTTCTCCCGTCTTTGTACTTGCCCACCAACTCATCGATCTTCTCCTGCAGCCCCTCAGGGCTGACCAGCCTCCTTTCTGCGTCCTCGGTTCGGAACGCACTGCGGTCTTTGACGTTGACCTTGACGAGCTTGTTGGGCAAGTCGAGGTACGCCGTGTCCCATTCCGCCGGACCCCAGTTGCGGGCGCGAAGAATGGTCTCGACGAGGAGCATGTCCGAGATGGCGTCTCCGACGGTCTGGTTGATGAGCTCCGTCAGCGCCAATAGTTCTTCTCTAGCGTGCTGGGCAGCTGGGGAGCCGGGAGAGGTGGTCTGGAGAAGATGGATAGCGGAGGGAGAGAAGAGCACCGTGCCGTGGCCGTTGGCTTCGAAGTAGACGCCGACGTCGAAGGACTCGGCTGCATGGTGGAGGTGCTTCACTCCGGTAGCCACGCAAGTTACGGGCACGCGCTGATGGACGCCGAGGCAGACGAACAAGAAAAGCATCTGTCAGCCACCGAGACCACGCGAGACCCTCCGACCACAGTCAGGCTCGCTTACCTGCTTGAGATACTTTGTCGAACTGCCATTAGCGTACGCCGTCTGCACAACGCCGACCTTGAGCGGCACCTCGGCCTTTTCCACGAGCTCCCCTATGTACACCGCCGCCAAGCTCGCGATCTTGTCTCCGTCGAGGAGATGAAACTTGCCCTGCTCGTCGAGGTAGTAGTACACGATCCGGTCCGCATCGCCGTCGAAGCTCGCGATGCGCTCCAGCGGCTGAAGGCCATCCTTCTCCATGCCGATGGGCAGGCGCTGGTTAGTCTTGACGTAGTCTGCTCCACAGCCGTTGTTGAGCACGCCCGGGGTTGTGATGTCGGAGCGGAGGATGCGCAAGGGCAAAAGATCGGAGGGGATGTGCTTTGCGAAAGCGGTCAGGGCCGTCGCGCCGACGCCGTTGGAGCAGTCGACAGTGACGGGGGTCGTAAAGCGGGTCTTATCGGACTATTAAAGGAACCCAAGGGAGTGATAGGGGATGAGCGCCCCGCGTTCAAGAGACACCGATCCAAGCTCCTCCTTTCTGAGCGATCGATGATATCACCGGATGTATCCAGACACTCACCACCAGCTTGATGTACGCCGCCGACAGCTTCTTGTAGTACCCCTCCTCAGTCGGCTCGCCGTACGCGTTCTCGGTGCCCTTGGTGTTCAGGCACCTGACGAAGTAATGCAGCTGCGGAGTAGTCTTCAGCCCAGCGGGAATAGCAGCCGTGTCCAAGCATGCCAAGCCGTCCTCAAGCGCCTTGATGAGCGCGTTCGAGGAGGGTCGCGTATCGTGGGCATACACAACCGAGGCAGGAACGGAAAGGTCGATGCGCGCGGTCGAAATGAGGTCGTTGAGCGTCGAAACTAGCGCGGCGGCCGTGGGGGCGTTCGCGACGGTGGTGCTGTAGCCCTCCCAGGCAGCTTCGAGCATTTCTCCACGCGGGTCAACTAGCTTGACACCATTGTCCTGATAAAGGGGTGACGGTGATAAAAAGGAGGCAAAAGGGGCGGCGTTAGCACAGAAGCGGCTTACAGATGTAGATAGTCCCCATCGCGCGTCGATCTCCTACATGCTCCGCCGAAAGTAGACACGCCGTCCTCACTCACCTCCTCAGGATTGTGGCTAGCAGTGACCATGACGCCGATGGTTTTTCCATTCTGCTTCTTGCTCCGCAAGGCGGCGACGATACCGACGCGGAACAGCACCGAGTCGAGGATGTTGGCCCTGACGGCCAATTGCAAGCACGGACAAGGGGAGTGGGTTGGACAGAGTCCATCTTCAGCCCTGCGCTTTGGATACAAGGCTACACTGCGTTTCCCACAATGAAACCAGAATCGAGTTCGTACGGGGATGCTCACTTGGTCCGAAAGCCGGCAGTGCCGTACGAGTAAACGATGTTCTCCGGCTTGGGGTGCTCATTAGCGGCTTTGGTGGTGATGTCGACTTTGAGGCCAGCGGAAGAAGCCGCCTGGGCTGCGACGCCGGAGGGGAGAGACATGGCGAGAGCTAAGGAATAGAAGGAGGGGAAGTCAAGGGGGAAAGGAAATGGAGGTTGGGTCGGAGGTGACCGCCAGCAACGACCCCTCTATGTGTCCAACTACTTCCCGCCCGCCTAACCTTCGAAGGCGCGGCTGCGGCGGTGCAACCGGCCGATCGCCCGTGTTGCGTGTACGGAAAGTATGCTACTTATGCGCAAAGGCCGAGCCGGACCGTCTTCGTCCGCCGGACCATCGAGGATCACAAAACGACCACAGACATCACACAGGATAGCAACATGCCGACCACGGAAGACTACAAGGGTGAGTAATAGCGGTCGCTCCGAGGACCGAGACCGGCTGTCTTTTACCTTTTCTTTACAATCCGTCCCGCATCGCTCTTATTCGCCATTGGCGGTTCCACGCATCTCCCCACAGCCATCATCGACGAACGCGATGCGAAGATTCGCGAGTCCTGGGTCAGGACGATGGAAGCCCGGCTGGTGCGAGAAGAGCTGCAGAAGTGTCAGAAGACCGAGGGCGTGAATCATTATCAGACCTGTCACCACCTCGCCGAGCGGTATTTGGAGATGTTGAAGGACCATAAGGTACGTGAGCGACATGGGTGGGGTTGAGGTTGAGAAGGTTGAAGTGGCCGCCCTCGCCATCCAGATACGACGGCTCAGATCTGATTGTGGTTATCTTTTCAACTCATCCTCGCTCCTCACTGGCGCATTCGCGGCTTCACTCTTCACTCGTTCTGCCTCGCCCGCGCCCCGTCTCCCTCTCCGTCTGCCGTCGCACCTCTTCCTTTCCCCGTCCTGCCACTGGTGAACAGGTCCAAGGGTTCCGCAAGATCGACGTCGAATGAGAACGGGTCGCGCTTGCTTGTAGTTGTACTCCTTCACACCATGCCCCCCTTCTCTACGTGCGAGAACGACTGGAATAGATGTTGGGAAGGTCTCTATTCGGGAGGGCGTGCTAGTTTCCTGGGGTGGTGGAGTGATGACAGGGGTGCCAACCCAGGGGACGAACTGCCCTTACGTATGACCCGTCAGGTGTCATTTCGGAGGTTCCCTATCCAGAATCTTTCATGCTGCACTTTACCCTGCTTCACGGCACATGTGTACATGCGACGTTCCACAGGCCAGTGCCTTTTCTCACGGCGAGGCTTACGCCACACGTGTTCATATATTGCAAGGCGCAACACAAGGCTTCGAAGTTCACAGCAACTCTATCACAGCAAACAATAGAGAACGAGCCGTCCGACTTCCTTCAATCCGACTGAACTACAATTACTGCTGCTGCTGCGAATCGGCCGGCTTGTACTGCCACGCTTCACCGCTCGCATCCAGGTTCTTCTTCGCCTCCACCATGGCCCAAGACTGGACGCTGTGTGGAGAATGGCGTAGACGTTGCGGAGAGGTGAGAGCAGAAGACAGACAGCGTCACCGGTTAGACAGAGTCGAGGATTATGAGCACTGCGCGCGACATTGCTACCGTGACGCTGCTCCCGCCCCGCCGCCACCGCCGCTCCAGATGCAGTGCAAGTAAGTCCTACTTCCAGCCATGCCAAAGCCAATAAACCCGCTTCTTTCTTCCACACCCTCCCGCCTGCGCTCCATCGTCCAAACTTTTTAACAACAGCCGCAATCCTTTCTCTGGAACTCACGTCGTATCAGGCTTGTACATCAACAGCACAGCGGCCAATGCCATGCCGCCAAACATGCCCAAGTAATAGATCGTCTCCCAATCTTGCTTCACACGCTTCTGTCCAGGCGGAGGGGGCTGAATGATAGGTTGTGGAAGACAGGTTGGGAAGGTGTCAGTTGGGCGACGAGAAAAATGCAGAGCCCACGTAAACGGACATGCAAAGAGGTTCGAGTAAGGAAGCCGGTGTTCATAAATCTCTAAATACCGCCTTCCTCTCTTCGAATCCATCCAAAACTGCTTTCTTCACCAGTTCACCCAAGTTCGCCGGTCCCCTCTCGTCGTAAGCAGGCTTTCCACTCACCTTCTCTCCGAATAGCCTTCCAGTGGGCGGGTTATAGCTCGGCCCGTGGTGGCCGCTAGCGAGGCGCCTCGAGGACGGTGACGCGAGCCGAGAGACGGACGATGCCGTTCGCAGAGTGGGTACGACACGGGAGAGCATTTTGCGCGAGGCTAGCTGAGCGAGGGTGAGTCGTCGTCGTTGGTCGTGAGGAGCGTTCGCTCGTCGGAGAGGTTCCCGGCAGCTGCCGCGCTTAACGCCGCGCCTAGCCGCCGCCCTCGACCACGTGGCCGTTAATGGCAGGTGATTATGGCCGGGCGCTCCGAAAGTTGCAAGAATGACGTTCCCAACTTCAGATTGACCGTCATCTCCATATCCATCTTAAGGTAATCTTGCTTGTCACCGTGAACATGAATTTATGACCTCTTCGACGACCACGACCACGACCACGATCACGACCAGGACCAACGACGCAGCATACTACCTATCGTTAGGCGTCCTTCAGCCAGCTCGAGCGGCTAGCAAGTCACCCGTCCGTCGGCGCCGACTTGTCCCACAACCCACTACCTCATACACAAGCTTGATCAGATCACGAGGAGAACAATAATAATTGGAGCCGACTAGAATGTCCCACTTTCTCGCTCGCGCCGGCTCGTCCCTCGACGGCCTCACCGCCCAGCTCCTCCGCCGCGAGCCCGACCCCCCGCCTGGGGAGCGAGACGGACTGGAGGCGAGGAGGGTGCGACATTATGGCGCTACCGGTACGGGCTCGAGTACGGGGGAAGGGGCTGATGGGGGTTGGAGAGGCGGCAGAAGCGGAAGCAAACGGTGGACTTGGAGCTTGGGAAGGCAAAGGGATACGGAGGCGAACGGGACGGGACGTGGCCCGGAGCTGGAGCACACCATCACTTATTACGAGTCTCCGCAATTAAACCTCCCCTCCGCGTCTGCATTTCGCGAATCAGCGGTGCCGGGCGCATCCGTGGGCCAGCGAGGTCGTCAAGAGGGAGGTTACGACGGCAGTAGCAACAAGTCTGGCGTGCGCTTCACCACAGACCAACCCTCCTTCGTGTCGCCCTCAGCGTCAGCCCTCAGTGGCGGCCTCGCCGGTGCGGGTGCTGGTTCGGGCGCGGGGACGGCACCTCCGCCAAGCAAATTAGGCACCTTTAATGGGGTGTTCATGCCCACTTGCCTCAACATCCTCGGTATCATTCTCTTCCTCCGCTTCGGCTTCGTACTCGGTCAGGCCGGGCTATTGGGGTCCTTGTTCCTCCTTTCATGCTCTTATCTCATCGACGTCGTCACAACTTTGTCTGTTAGCGCCATTTCTACCAACGGGCAAGTGCGCGGTGGAGGTCAGTTCTCCGTTATCCCAAGTCGGCTCCTATCTTAACGAGCTGACCTACCTTTATCGATAAACTTCTCACCTCCATTGGGACGACTCGCCTAGGCGCCTACTACCTTATTTCTCGCTCACTCGGTCCAGAGTATGGAGGCAGCATTGGCCTCATCTTTTACTGTGGCCAGGCACTTAACGCGGCGATGAACGTACTCGGCTTCGTCGAGTCGCTCACTGATCGTTTCGGAGAGAGCAGGGGTGGAAGTGTGGGGGTGTTACCTGAGGGCCCCGTGAGTCATATCTGGCCGCTCGGCCGTACTGGAATGCCTTGCACGCTTGTTCATCTTGTGCCGCATTCGCCACGCACTTCCTGTGCTCTGCAGTGGTGGTTGTTCGCATACGGATCGCTCGTTTTGCTTCTTTGCACGATTGTGTGCTTGATCGGGGCCTCAGTGCGTTCTCATTTGTGTCCACATGCATGCTTTCGCTTCGACTTCATGACTGACTTTCTCGTCTGTCGGATTCTGCCTCCAGTTTTTTATTCGCCTCACCTCGCTGCTGTCCTTTCTCCTCGCTTTCTCTATTCTCTCTATCCCCGTCTCGTCGTTCATAGTTTCTCCCTTTTCGAACGACTCCCATGGCGTCTATTTTACCGGTTGGTCCTGGGCCACCCTGCACAAGAACCTCTGGCCGCAATTTACCGCGGGAGCCGACGGTAGTACGTTCGAAGGGAGGCCGGAGAATTGGAGGAGCACTTTTAGTGTCCTCTTCCCCGCTGTCACTGGCATATTGGCAGGCGCTAGCATGGTAAGTAGCGACTGTGTTTCCTCTTGTTGTCGAGTTCTGCTGACCGGCCGACGGCATGGACGCATCGTTTCCTAGTCGGGAGACCTTCGCAAGCCGTCAAAATGTGAGCCGATTGTGCCGAGAGTTGTCTCTCGCAGATACTCATCTGACTCTCTGTCTTTTTGCTGAGCAGCCATACCCAAGGGAACCAATTGGGCGCTCCTCTTCACCTTCTCCATTTACTGCGTGTGCTTCATCGTGCTCGCAGCCACGATCGATCGTCAGAGTTTCTACTCTGACTCGGGCATCGTGGCAGATGTGGCTATCTCGCCTCACATCATCACCCTCGGAGCGCTCTCATCGACTCTTTTCTCGGCGCTCATGGGCATGATCGCTTGCTCCAAGATCCTCCAGGCCATCGCTCGGGACAATCTCCTCCCATGGTTGAGCCCCTTTACCCAAGGCACCTCCAAGACTGACGAGCCGACTTACGCTGTCTTAGTCACCTACGTGATCTGTCAGTTCGTCCTCTTCGCGGACAACATCAACCAGATCGCCGCACTTGTCACCATGAGCACCCTGCTCACCTTTGCCATCATCAACCTCGCCTGCTTTACGCTCAAGGCGGGAGGGAGCCCCAATTTCCGACCAAGCTTTAGGTTTTTCAACATTTGGACGGCCGTGTCTGGCGTCGTTTTGTGTTCTAGTGAGTTAAAGTAGCGCTGCGCCAACAAAGACGGCCATGTGCGCAGTTAGTTGATATCACTAATCCCCCTACACCTTTTCTCCGCTCTCAGGCGCTATGTATTTCGCCTCCCCACTGGCAGCCACCGTGTGCCTCCTCTTTGCAGCCTTCCTGTTCATGCTCATCCACTACAGCTCCCCGCCCAAATCGGTGCGTGCGATCGAACCACTTAGCGTCTTCGTATCTGCCAGTCATAATCATTGATTACGGGTCCGTTATTTTCCGGCATTTGCATTTTAGTGGGGAGACTTCTCTCAGAACATCATCTATCATCAAGTCAGAAAGTACCTCCTTCGGCTGGATGAGCGCAAGGCGCACGTAAAGTACTGGCGCCCGCAGATCCTTTTGCTCGCCAACAATCCCCGGACCGAATGGAATCTCATCATCTTCTGCAACAGCTTGAAGAAAGGTGATCTTGTGTTGCGATCCTCTCCTCCGTCGTTCGTGGATGGTGGAAATTTGATCCAACGTCCTTGATGGATGCTTTTGCCTTCGTGCCAGGCGCGCTTTACGTCCTAGGACACGTCCTCAAGGGGGAATTTCGAGAATGCCTGCCAGAGCTTCGAAGACAGCAGGTCGCGTGGTTGAAGTTGGTCGATTTGACCGGCATCAAGGCTTTCGTCGACGTTGTGGGTCCCATCTGTTTGTGTTTACTGCTGTGTATAGCTCGAGTGCTCATGAGCAGCGAGTTTGTCCTTTCCTTTCCAGGTCATAGCCGACGATGAAAGGCAAGGCGCCAGAAACCTGATTCTTAGCTGTGGACTCGGAGGAATGCGACCGAACGTCGTCGTCATGGGCTTTCCACTTCAGTTGTGAGTGGGCAGCCAATCTCTACGCATTGGCTCTGCATGCTTATAAATCATCTCTGGGCCCGGACTTCCCTTGGACCAGGTTGCACTCGAAGGAGCCTGAACAAAAACATTCCAGAGAAGACGGGTCGGACATTACTGTCAAAGGCGGATGGAGCTCTGTGGAGGATCAGCATCAGACCTTGGATATCTCCTCGCTTCCCACCGATTCCGGCCGTCGTGAGACGCCCATCAAGGCCACTACCTACGTTGGCATCATGGAGGATACCCTTGCTCTCAGCAAGGCGCTTGCGATTGGTTACAATTTCAAGGACATGACGCCGAAGCGCGACGGACGGAGGCCAAAGTCGAGTGAAAGGGAAAAACAGAAGTACATTGACCTGTGGCCGATTCAGATCATGGATGCGGAGGACGGCCCTTCGCATGCTTGGGACACGTACACGCTCGTCCTTCAGCTCGGCACCATCTTGAGCATGACGCCGAGCTGGAAAGGACATGCCCTGCGCGTTTCTGTGTTTGTGGAAAACCCTGACGACATCGAGGAGGAAAGGTGAGCTTCGTCGCTTTCGTCGCTTTATCAGCTATTTGGTATGGGTGGACGGTGGACTCACGATAGCAAATACCACCCCGCGTGTGCAGACGCCGCGTGAAGGCGCTCCTCGATAACCTTCGCATCCGCGCCGAGCTCCGAGTGCTACATCTCTGGGATGGACAGGTGACCAGCTACGAGTGCATCGTGCACGGTCGAGACATTGCCCCCGCAGACATCGCCCACGTGGAGGAAGCGCTTGGTGGCGATCCGTGGTGGGAGGGACTCAAGCGACTTCGACGCGACGAGTGGCGGCGGGCATTTACCGAAACTTCCCGTCCGCGCCGAGCCAAGGCCACCGCACATGCTGCCACTCCCTCCAAGAGAGAGACGCAGCTGTATGGCGTCTCCCTACCAAAGGACCACCTCGAATTCTACCGACGCAATGTCCGAATCGGCCTCGCTCACCCTCGAGCACGGCCGCGTCTTTCGGATTCATCCGACAGCGAGACGGATTGGTCCGACAGCGAAAGCGACGAGCTTGAGGCTAGTTTGGGCCGTCTAGGAGAGGATGACGATGAGGAGTGGCTTGACGGTGGCTATGCGAGTGGAGGAGGAGGAAAACTGAAGAGAAGCGCGACATATGGGACCGGCGGGCTCTACTCGAAGCGCATGCGGCGAAGAACGGTCTCTTTCGGTGGGTCGGACCTCCCTGATCATACCATGAGGACGATGAGCATGCCTTCCAGGTCGTTGGAGGCTCGCCCCACTCTCGAAACCGTCCGAGGTTCCAGGATCGAGGAGACAGTGCGAGAGGAGGGCTGTGACGGTCCGTCGCGACCCCGCTCGCGAGCGCACAGCGTCTCTTCGCTTCATTCGTCGAGCGACTACTACCTCTCTGACCAAGAAGAGGACCATCATCCGCAAGCCGCACAGGCGAGCACATCTCGAATGCGCGGCAAGCGCAAGGAGAAGTCTGGACCGGACGCCTCTGTCCCATCGTTCCCCCGCCTCGTGCCTCATACACCCGTAGTCTCAGACTCGGAGCGAACGCCTTCACGCCCCAAGTTGATTCGCAACCTCTCCTCCACAGCCTCCGTTCACCGGTCTCGGCCGTCTTCTCGAGGTCCCTCACGCGGTCCAGCTTCAGCGGCCGCTTCGCTCTCCCGCCCCTCTTCGCCCGTAGATGGTGCGCCCGGCGGCAGACCTTCGAGCGCCATAGATTTGGACAGGCCGCGCATCGAGTTCAACGACCTCCCGAATAGGGCACAGTACATCATCATCAAGTGAGTGTGGACATGTTCGCTCGCACGCGCACAAGTTTCGCCCTAACCTTTCGGTTTTTTGACCGACTGACATTATCTCACTCGTTCGTGAATCTATCACGCCTACAGCGAGCTTTTCAGGATACACAGCGACAAGGACACGTCGGTTATAATCACCTCCCTTCCTGCGGCGGAACAGGGCACGGCGGACGATCCGCTCCGAAGTAGACGATACCTAGAACAGCTACACAGCCTCTACAGAGACGGCCCGCCCGTCTTGGGCGTCCACGCGAAAACGTTGACGGTGAGTGGAGGCCTCGGTGTTGTCGCTCGGCCTTGTTTCTTTGCTTCTTTGCTCTCAGCCGATAACTAACAAGCTCGGCTTGCTGTTCTAAAAATTCGTCGGGTCGTCAGGTCACGATGTCGCTGTAAATCAGGGGCTGGCGGCGAGTCACGGGGCGAGAGAATGTCGACGCTATGTTTTGACGTTCGTCTGCATACGAGTTGGGACTCCATAAATGGGGTGAGGTGCGTGGTGGTGACGCGAGGCAATTAGACCGGTCCCCGTCGTGTTCGCGTCTCAGCTCTGGTCCCCCGTCCACATGTCGGCGGCGAACACTGGTTTCTCACTCGGTCAAACAAGATGATGACGTTTGTTATAAATTTCCTCCCGACAAAAACGGCGTCGGCGTCCTGGTTTACCGTTCCATACCTCCCACCCGTCATCAAACACCTAACCTAACCGTGCCCCACGCTGAGCAGCATTTCTTACTCCTTGTAGCCCTTGGGCATCTTAGCTCCCGTCTTCGGTTTCTCCTCCTTTCTAAACTGCTGCGCCATCTCATGCATCGTCACCCACTTGACGCCTTCGTGCTCGTTCACCCACTTGATGAACCGCTCGAGCATCAGCAGCACGTGTGGACGGCTGAAATGGGCGGGGGAGGAAAAGCGAAAGCGATGTGGGGGGGGGAGTGGGCGATCAGAGAGTTTCGACTGGGGAAGAAGAAGAAGTGACGGCTGGTTTTGTGGGCGACTTACCCGGAAACGTCGGGGTGGATGGTGATAGGGAAGTAGATGATACCTTCTTCCTCGCTGTCAAAAGAGCAGGGAGAAGAGCGTCACGACGAGACCACCTCCGAGGGCCGCCGCGACTACGGAGACTCACTTGTAAAAGTATTCAAAGTGGTCCTTCCACATTTGCTCCACCGAGCGGACGTCCACCCATCCGTGACTGTTCGGTGCCTTTTTAACTGTGATGACGCAAAAGGGGGGAATGGCAGAGGCGTGAAACGAACGAGCGCGCGAGGAATACGAAGAGGTGAGCATTACGAAAGGCGTCGAAGACGAATTGCGTAAGCGGAACAAAAGTCAAGACAGGGTGAGCTCAAGAAGAGGTATCACGCACTGAACATGAGGGGTGGAAGGTCATCGAGGTACCTGCACGGGAAAGGATAAGGGCAATATGAGCAAACCATCGACGGCGCGTCAGCATGGCGAAATGGAGGATGGCGGCGGACCGATGTAAATCCGGGGAAGGAAAGAAAAAGCGCGCGCGCACCAGTTGGCCGGGATTTCCACCATGCCCGTTTCGTTCCCCCTCTGAAGCGGCTTCATCCACGTCTCCGCTTTGGCCGAGTAGTCGATCTACCCGGCGTACACACATTTATCCCCCGATACGAATAGCGTCCAACAATGGCCATGTCAGCCAGGGTAGGGAGAGTCCAGACGTTAGGGTGCAGATGAAACGAGGAGAGGTGAGTGAAGCGACATGCCTTGTGCCACTTGTCTTCATCTCTCAAGTAGTACGCCTTGCAATCGTGCGCCATGGAGGAATGGTCTGGGCACAATACAAACGCTTGTATTGTGTGAGCATCGACAGGCGCGGACACGCTCACGGACGCGGATCATGGTGCCTGTCTCACCGTACTCAATGCCGAGGTCTAGCAGGAGCTCGCACTGCTCTTTGGACGTTTCCCACCAAGGCGCAACCTGGCTATGAGAGGCCAGAAAAAAACAGACGAGTGTGGACGTCAGCCATGTCGAGTGAGGACGCGACAGAAGAAAGCGCACACAGGGGTCTCGCCCTTTAGGGGGGTGTCCGCAAAAGTCGGTGAGCATCTTGTGTGTGTGCAATAGGATGTCACGCTGTTGATCCAGCGACATGGCCGTCGGGTTCTGGAAGGGAAGGGGGTGGAGTTTCGGAGGTCAGAGGCGAGGGACACTGGCGGACCTTTGTAAGTGTGCGGCGAAGGGCGAAGGGCACACCTCATGAGAATAGCCATGGAGGCCGCTTGGAGGGGTAATCGGCAAGCGGAATAAAAAGAACAAGTCGTCAGAGCATGTCTCAAAGGTCCTTCAAGAACCGCGGCGCAGACCATCCTCAACCCGGCGGACGAGACTGCACGTAAGCCAGGGCGGCTCGACTCACAACTCGTGTCCCGCGTCCCGGACCGCCGCCATTTGCTCCGGGAATGTCTCGAGGCTGTGGCCTGAGCCGGGCAGGGCCGGGGAAGCGTCGGAGACGGTAAGCCTAGCAGGTCAGGCGTCGATCGCAGAGAACAGCAAAGGGACGGAGGGACTCACCGGGTACGAACCAGGTGGTCTTCATGCCGAACTTGTCGAACAGCTTGAGCAAGCGCGGGACGCCCACCTCGCCGGCAAACATGCCCTGACGAGACGAGACGAGCAGGTCGATTCGAGTGGAGCATGAGCATGAGCAAGAGCATGAGCGAACGAAGACGAGGGCACTCGGACGTCGGTCTGGTCCGGACGAACGGGAAGGGGCCATTCGGTCGGCGCTCGCCAACTCACGCGGCTAATGTCCCCCGGGCTGTCTTCACCACCATAAGAGCCGAGCCTAGAACGTGGACGTGGACGGACGTGAACATGGACGTGGAGGTGGACGAGGAGAAAAGAGTTGAGTGCGCGCGAGGGAGGACGAGAGAGCGAGGGCTGGCTGCTGGACGCTTAGCTCACCATCCGGCGACGGCGTCGACGTCGACGCCGAAAGAGCAGAGAACGGTCTTGGGCATGGTCAATCGGAGCTGGAGCTGGAGCTGGAGCTGGAGGTGTGTATCGTCTTTGAGCGAGTTGGCGTTCCGAGGGAGGGAGGTAAGAAGGGGGAAGGAAGGAAAGAGGAGGAGGAGCGGGTTGGAGAAGAGGTGGGACGAAGTACGGAGGAACGAACGGAGGAGTGTGTCTGTCAGTGATCGGGGGGCGGAAATTGCGGAGAAGGTGGACGGACGACCGCCGAGTCGGACTGGACTGACTGGCATCGACTTGTCAGATATGGTCGTGTGCAACCTTGTTCCGCACGGACGTCCGCACCGCATGCAAAAACCCATTCCAAGCCCCAACTAGCTAGCTACTGTGGATCCCTGCGCGAGGGGCAGGTAAAGAAAGGTGCACGTTGATACTATTAAAGTCCGACTTTCATCTACTGTAGCCGTCAAGTGTACATACGTAACATGGTTCATCACCCGGCGAACGAGCCGGAGCTTTGGGGCTTTACAAATTCCCCCCTTTGCCCCCTTACCCTTCCCCCCTTTTCGCCGCCGCCCGTCTACCAAGCGATGCGGGCGATGGGACCCTTGGGCCAAGTGCGCACAACGAGCTTTCGCACCTCGTCGATGACGAGGATGCCAAGGGCGAGCGGGAGGGGAATGAGCCAAAACTCGATGGGCACGGGAGCGGTGTTGAACAGCGAATTGATCCCGGGTACCTCTGTGACGAAGATGGCGGTGACGAAGGAGAAGAGGGCGCCAAGGAAGAGCCAGGGGTTGCGCCTCTGCGGGCGGAAGGGGTCGGCCTGGAGGATGGAGAGGCGCTTGTTGCGGATGGAGAGCAGGTTGCCCCATTGGAGGATGACGAGGGTGACGAAGTAGACGCACTGACCCGTGTTGTTGTACAAGGTGAGCTCGTCGGCGGTGTGTCCGTAGAAGCCGTCGGAGTACTTGCCAAAGGCGAAGAAGAGGGCGTTCACCGGGATGCCGGCGTGCTTCCACATGTAGAAGAAGAACATGCTGTGCGCCACGATAGCCTCCATGACGCCGACGAAGAGGTACGACTGGGTGTATATGCGAGCGTTGATCAGGTGGTCCCGTTTAGAGTCGCGCGGCGGGAGCGTGAGCAGGTCGAACTCTTCCTTCTCCATGATGAGCGACAGGCAAGGCGCGAGGTCGGTGAAGCAGCAGATGATGATCATGAGGAAGGACGAGAGCGGGAGGGGGACGCCGAAGAAGACGTTGAGGAGCACGGGCCAGATTTCGGACCAACTGCCGGCGGGGAGTAGGTATCCGATGACCTTTTGCAAGTTCTGGAACACGAGGCGACCGAGACGGATGCCGTCGGTGATCGACGCGAAAGAGCCGAGGAGCACGAGGTCGGCCGCCTCGATGGCCACGTCGCTGCCGGTGACGATGGCGATGCCCACGTCGGCGGCCTTGAGCGCTGGCGCGTCGTTGACACCGTCGCCGGTGACCGCCACCACGTTGCCGCGGTCCTTGAGCTCGTTGACGATCTTGAGCTTCTGCTCCGGCGTCGTGCGCGCGAACACGATCTCGTGGTAACGGCACACCGTGTCCCACTGGTCGTCGGTGAGCTTGACCATGTCCTTACCCTCGAGCACCAGGCTGTAGGGGAGGAAAGGCTCTTCCTCCGTCGTCCCTTTGGAGCCCTCACCATCGGCCGAGCCGCCTTCCTTGTCGCCGGCGCCGGCGCCGGCGTAACGAGCGCGTTTGTTGATGTCGTCGTAAAAGTCGGGTTCGGCCTCTCCCGTGAAGATGCCGGTCTGCTTGGCGATGGCCGCGGCGGTGAGGCCAAAGTCGCCGGTGACCATGAAGAAGCGGGCGCCGGCGCGACGGCATTCGGCGACGGTGTGCACGATCTCCGGCCGAGGCGGGTCCATGATGCCCAAGAGGCCGATGATGGTCAGGTCGGTGAGGCCGTGCTCGACCATCTCTTCGCCGAACGCGTTGGACCCGACGGGCTCAAAGGCGACGTATTCGCGCGTGCACAGCAGGATCACACGCTGACCGCCTCTCGACCACTGGGACTGGAGGGCGACGAGGCGCGCCTTGGCGTGCTCGTCAAACGGCCGAATCTCATCGTCGACGACGGACCAGTAGGAGGTGCAGCGCGGGACGAGGACGTCGGGCGCGCCCTTGACGTACATGCGGTAAGGGGAGCGCTTCTGATCCATGTCGCCGTAGTCGTCGTCGTCGACAGGTTTGGCGCCGTCGCCGTCGAACAGAGTCATCATCCACTTGTTCTTCGAGTTGAACGGGATCTGGAAGACCTGGGCGTTGGCCTTGCGAATGTCGTCGGCGCCACCGAGACCCTCGGCGAAACACAGTGCGGCGGCGTCGGTGGCGTCGCCGTTCACCTTGCGCTGGGCGATCGGCAGGTCCTTCGTGGCGGGATCGAAGGCGGCGTTGTTGCAGAGCACGACGGCGCGCTGAAGCGTGCGGAACGGCGAACGGCCTTGGGCGGCCTGCGGGGCGACGTCGGTGACGGCGACCTCGCCGTCGACAAAGCCGACCGAGGCGACGGACATCTGGTTGCGCGTCAGGGTGCCGGTCTTGTCGGAGCAGATGACGTTGACGCAGCCGAGCGTTTCGACGGTGGAGAGCGACTTGGGGAGCACGTTGGCGGCCTTCATGCGGCGGGCGACTAGGGAGAGGGTGAGGGCGACGGCAACGGGCATGCCCTCGGGGATGAAGGCGACGACGCAGCCCATGACATTGTCGAGCATGCCGGTGACGTTGATAAAGTCATAGTGGTCGACGCGGAGCCAGCCGACCCAGACGAAGAGGATGGCAGAGGCGAGGAGGACGGTGAGGACGATGATGATCTTGACGAACCGCGAGATCTCGCGCTGGATGAGGGTGGCCGGGACCTTCGTGTTGTTGGTGAGCTTAGAGATGCGGCCCATGACCGTCTTGGAGCCGGTGAGGAGGACGACGGCCCTGGCGGTGCCGTTGGTGACGTGAGTGCCCATCAGCGCGACGTTCCTCGTCTCGAGAAAGTTGTCGTCCGTCATGTCGATTGCCCCGGCAATCTCCTCTGCCTCGCCGGTGAGGATGGAGCGGTCGAAGCGGACGTCGCCGGACATTTCGATCAGCCGGGCGTCCGCGGGTACCTTGTTGCCGGAGGAGAGCTGGACGATGTCGCCGACGACGATGTCGGTGGAGGGGATCTTGGTCGACTCGCCGTCACGGATGACGACACACTCGGAGGGGAGGAGGTCGAGGATCGAGTTCATCACCTTTTTCGTCGACCAGTCCTGAAAGGCGGAGAAGAGGGCCTGGAGGAAGATGACGAGGATGACGAGGATGGCGAGGGCGAGGTTGGTGGCCGATGGAGGGTTGCTGAGGGGACGCCAGCAGATGAAGAAGATGACGACGCCGACCCAGAGGATGGAGCAGAAGCCGCCGAAGATGTATTGGAGGAGCTTCTTGATGTAGTTCTCCCGGTGCGTGGCGATGGTGTTCTTGCCGTTACGCTGCAGCCGCCTGGCGGCCACCTCGACGTCGAGACCGCGGTCTGGGGCGACGTTGAGCTGCTGGCAGACCTGGGGCACGCCAAGCTTGTGAAAGTCGATCTTCTGGAAGTACTCCGGGTCGTCCTCGGCGCCTCCCTTGCGACCCTTTCTCTTGCGGGCGGCCTGGTCGACGCGGTGCGAGTCCGAGATCTGGATGGAGAGCGTGCGGAACTCGATGGGGACCCGGGAGACGTTGGTGCCCGTCCTGGGCAGGTTGGACGCCCTTGCGGGTGCGGCGGAGGACTGGCCGCGGTCAGCGTCGACAAGCTGGAGGTTAGCAGGCGAGTCGGCCATGTTGGCAAGATGTAGATGCTCGACCGGGGTCGGTCGGCCGAACGCTACGGAGGGCGAGAGGGAAAAGGGAGTGAGAGGAGGAGGAGGCGGAGGAGGAGGAGGAGGAGGAGGAGAGGAGGAAGAGGATGGGGATGGGGAGGATGAGCGTACGAGGAGGGCCAAGGGCCACCCCTAATGAAGGGTTGGCAAAGGTGGCGGAGGGCTGTGGGATGGAGAGGGAGAAGAGAGGAGGGCTGTGGGCTGGGGAAGGGAAAAAGAAAGAAGAGGAGGAAAGAGGGCGCAAGAAAACGGAGACGACTCGGATTGGCCGGCAAGGCTGCTTGCTTGTCTCTGGTTTCCCTTCTCTCCCTCTCTCCATCCATCCATCCATCTATCCGATCGCCCTTGACGCACATACGGCGGTAATTCAGCCTCGGCTCCGACTGACGGACGGTC
Source organism: Peribolospora kevripleyi (assembly GCA_029717575.1). Lineage (NCBI taxonomy): Eukaryota > Fungi > Basidiomycota > Peribolosporomycetes > Peribolosporales > Peribolosporaceae > Peribolospora > Peribolospora kevripleyi. The sequence goes on along the minus strand of JAMDHV010000072.1, from coordinate 29,422 downwards.
CGAAACCACTCGATGAGCATGGGATGGAGCCCGCCTGGATTGGACGAGACAGGTCGAGAAGGGGCAGGGGATGCAGCAACTACGTAGTTACAGCCGATCGTGCGGCAACTTTCCCTGTCCAATCCGGCCCAGGCACACGCCCAAGCAGGGCCGGTGGGAGTGGCCGGCGGACGGACGGGCTCGTATGTCTGACTGACGTCGACGCCGCCCGTGCTCGAGCTTGCCCGAACGGGAAAGCAGACGGGGTGGTGGGACGAAAGAGGGAAAGGGGAATGAGCGAAAGGCCCCAGTCCTATTTTTATGTCCCAGGCACGGGTCGTGGGAAGAAGAGTGCGCGAATTCGGAACAACGGAAATCGATGGAAACCTGCGCGCACGTGATCCTTGTCGATCGGCGCCCATCGATACACGGTGTTCTAGGGTTACCCAGGCGGCCGCGTCCGGTCGTCGCCGGGCGGCATTGGCATGTGATGGCATGTGATAGACGGAGCCGCGCAGTGACGCCAATTTGACGATGGATGGGGCGAGCGGAGGCGGAGGCCCAAGCGGCGCCCTCTTCGTCATCGGGCGACGGCGTCACGTGCGAGGTCGCACCAGGAACGCCGCGCCGCGACGGGCTTCCCCGCGAGCGATCTTATCGTGCTCGTGCGCCACGTGGACGTCGCTTAGGGGAGCCGACGTCGCCCACGCTCGATACGTCAACGAGCAGCCGCCGCGTACGTCCACCCGTGCTCGCTGCATCCTCGGAGGCCACGGCGGACCTGCCGGCGGAAGGAAAGAAAAGTGGGGAGAAGGAGAGAAAGAAAGAAACGAGCCTGCTTCTTAGCCACCACCTCGAACATCCACCATGTCCGAACCAACTCCGCCCGTCGCGGCCGATGGACGACGAACGCAGGCCCGCCCAGATCGCGCCCACCTCCGCTGTGACGACGATAAGGCCGAGAAGGGCCAAGCCGGCACCGTCGACGTCGATGCTCTCCCCGCGCTCATCCCTCACGACGACGGCCCCCACGCCGACCTGCTCAGGACGAGCGCCGCCGAGGAGGCTCAGGACCGCAGGTGGACAACCAGTCGGCCCGAGCTGTGGGTGCGTGCACACGCTTGCTTGGCGAGGAGAGGGGGACAAGACCCGGCGCATCGAGTCGGGTCGGACGCCGACGCTCAGAGTGGAGAAGGAGCGAGAACTGATGATGGACGACACGGCTATGGGCCCCTGCTTCCTTTTCCTCCTGCTCTGCTGCCGCTTCTCCTTCTGCTCGCCCCCGCTTCTTTCCTTTCAATGCTCACAATCAGGCCTTCTACACGTACTACATAGGCTGCTCTGGGACGTAGGGACATCGCTCGCTTCTACGTTACCCCCCTCGTGCTAACCGTCTTCTCCACCGGCCTCTTCCCATCTCGCAGGCCTCGGGTACGCTGCCTGCCTCTTGCTTTCTCGCACTCCATCTTCGCCGCCGAGCTGACCTCCCCGCTCATGCTTTGACGCGCCCTGTTTCCCTTTTCCGGCAGCCCGTTCAACTTTGGCCCTTCACAGTTCCAGAACCTGCTAGCCCTCGCGTGCACCGACGACCCCGACGGCACGTGTCGTCTCGACTTTGCAGGGAGGAGGAGAGACGGTGCGTAGGTGGCTCGGCTACCGACACGATACGTCGCAGCGAAATGGACGGTCCGGTCTGTAATTTTGACGCCATGGGTCGCGTCGCGTCGCGTCGCCCTCCCCCCCCCTCTCAGTCAGCTCCATCGTTCTCGTCTGCAACGGCATCTCCTTCGCCATCCAAGCCGTCTTGTTTCTGTGAGCGCACGCCGGGGGTCAGCTTCTCAACACCCCCGCCATACAGACGCTGAGTTGAGGATGGATGATTCTTCTATTCCCGCGCCCATCTCCAGCATCATCGGCTCCTACGCTGATTACGGGCGATGGAGGCCCTTTGTCTTGATCGCCTTCACCGCCCTCGCCGTCGGCGTCTCCTTCGCCTGGATCGGTGTCGAGGACCCGGGCCAGTGGAAGACCGCCGTGGGTCTCTACATCGTCGGCTTGGTCTCCTATCAGGGCGCTTTGGTGCGTTTCGACACGCCCCGATCTTTGGCGGTCGTCTTTCTTCTTCTGAAATTTTCCGGTAGGAGAGGGGGGGTGTGGGGGAACGGCCGGCTGACTTTTTCGTCGCGGGGATGCGCTCCAAGTCGTATTGGACGGCCGCGTTCCCTAGACTCGCCGAAGACCTTCCGGAGGTGCGAGAGTCGGCGAGAATGCTGGTGAAGGGCGAGACGACGTAGGTGGTTTCCGTTCGGTTCGATTCGGTTCGGTTGCGGCCGACCGCCGCGCCGATTCGATTCGAGCTGAAGCCATCCCATCCCATCCCGCCCGCCCGGTGCTTCTGGTCGACAGTCACGACGAGCATGCCCAACTTGATATGCTCTCTCGCAATCGCATCTCCAACATCTCTTTCACAATCTGTTCAGCAGGTGAGGTGCCCTACCGTACGGCTCGCCCGTATGCGATGTGGTTTGCCCTCCCGTCTTTCTCGTCTTTGTCCACCACCCCCCTCCGGGGTCTGACCGTCGCTCCGTCCCTACTGCTCGCTGCTCGCTCTCGCGTGCGTCGGTCGGCAGGCGAAGTCGTCGTCCTCGCCGTCCTCTGCGGCATCCTCACAGCCATTCACAGCGATAGGAGCGTCGAGGACAATACCCGTGCTCTCTCTATCGTGTGTGCCTACTCCGCAGCCGTATGGGGTAAGCTTTCTTCTTCCTTTTTCACTGATCGGTGTGGGGGAGCGTCGGAACTCGCGTCCTCACCACATTTTCATTTCGCCGCCCTTTCCCTCCACGCTTCGCATCCCCTTCTCGTGAACAGTCGTATGTGCTCTTCCATGGTTCGTTCTTGAGAAGCACCGACCCGGCCAGCCCCTGCCGCCGGGTTCGACCTACCTCACGGCCGGCATCGTGCAGCTCTGGACAGTCTTCAAGGTCATCGGCAAACTCAAACAGACTATGATCTATCTGTGAGCTCCGCGGCGAGCAGCTGCGGATACCGCGGGCCAAGCTGACGGCGGTGACTTGCTGGATCGCCTGCCTCGCATGCCGTCCCCACCCACCCGACCGGAAGCGCCCTTTACTTCCTCCTCGGAGACGTCCTAAACACTTCGGTGACGCAAATAAGCATTCTCCAGAACTCGTCAGTCCACGGCCCGCCCAAGGAAGACGGACGGACGGACGTACGTTTTCAGAGTATGGCTGGACGCGACGCTTCCAACCGTCCGTCCGTCTTCCCGACCGCGCTCCAAAGGGGCCCCACGCTGAGTCTCTTTTCAGCACCCCCCTCTCATGCATCCCAGGATCGTGTCTTATTCCACCTTCAAGCTCAACGAGCTCCTCATCGTCGGCATCGTCGCCCAAATGATCGGCATATATGGTTTCTGGATGGTGCAAAAAAGATTCGCCATTTCGACGAAACGGGTACGTAGGACCGGGACAGCTGGCCGGTCAGGTTCGGTAGGCCCTCGTCGGCGCGCCTCGGTGGCGCCAGCGGTTGGAACGACTGACCGACGCACGCCCTTGGCCGTCTCTCACCCCCCTTCACGCGCGCCGCCGGCCAGATGTTCGAGGTCGTCGTCTTCTTCACGCTCCTTCTGCAAGTGTGGGGCCTCATTGGTGTCGGCACAGACAAGTTCGGGCGAGTCGTCTTCCTCCTTGCCACGTCCAGACCGCGCCCTCCGTTTTCCCGTCCGGCCCGACTTACTCATCTCTTTCTCTACCATGGCATTCTCTTTTTCAGGTTCCACAACGAGTGGGAAGGTGAGGCGCAGGCGCGAGAGATGGAACAGGATGTCATGAGTCGAAAACTCACCTCTGTCTCGCTCCGTCTCCCCCGTCCTCACGCCAGTCTGGGCCTACCAAGCGTACTACGGCCTCTTCGTCTGTCCCTGGTGCGTTCTGCAAACTCACTCGATCCCGTTCGCCCAGCCAGGCGCGCGCCTTGGCCCGTTCGCGCACGCCCGCACGCTCATTCGCTTCCCCATCCCATCCAGGTATGCGTATTCCCAAACGATGATCAGCTCCGTGGCCCCGCGGGGCAAGGAGTTTCTCTTTTGTGCGTCCCACTCCTGGCAGAATCATCGCCGTTAGCGTTTCCCGTCACGCGTTCTCCTTCTGACGGCGGCCCTTTCGACGTCTTTTTGACATTCGAAACGACGACGACGACGATAGTCTCCGTGTTCTCGGTCATCGGCCGCACTTCATCGTTCATAGGTCCCTTTGTCAGCTCGGCCATCACCGACGACTCCGGTGGGTTTTTTTTCGGGGGGGGGGAGACCGTCGAATCTCTCGTCGAGGTCTGTTCCTTGGACACCCTAGCTCACTCGATCTCCGCGCGCTTCTCTTTTCCCCTCTCTTCGCCGTCTCACGTCACGTCCGCGACGCAGGCAACGACAACATGCCGTTCGCCTTCCTCCTCGCCCTCGGATGCGTTTCCTCCGCCCTGCTCTTCTTCATCGATGAGAAGCAGAGCAAGAAGGAGTGCGCCGATTTTCTCGCCTCCGAAGAGCGCGAGCTCCGTCTCTTCCACGGTGGAAGCAGCGACGGCGCGGCCGACGTCGCCGTCGAGCCGGTCCCTGCTGACGAAGGCTTGGAAGGGGGAAAGGAGGACGGGGAGAAAGCGGTTGGGGCGTAGTTGGCGGACCGTATGAAAACACCGGTCCGGTTCCGTCCGGGCTTCGATTCGTTCTTCCTGTTTGCGACGAAAACCACCCACCGTCGAGTTTTGTAATGGCTCCGACGCGATATCCTCTCTCTCTCACGTTTGTCGGTTTCGCTTGCGCCTTCTGCGCGACTCCTAGAGATATGGAGGAGGCAAAGACTATCGACGCAAGATTACGACTGCAATCCATTCGGCGCGCGTGTGCGTCAAAGTCAAAGTGGCGAACGTTCCCACCACACGCGACGTTCCCCCGGTGGCGTCATCAGAAGCGATCTACACAAACGTCCATTTGTTCCTCTCCTCTCCCACCATCCTCTTGGCGTCCCCGCTCCCGACGATCCTCTCCAATCGCATCAGGTCAAAGCGCGAAAAGACCGTCTGCACGCTGACGTCGCTCTCGTCCACCGGTCCCTCGTCGTCCGCGGGGTTATTCTGTCGTCGATCAAAAGGCATAGAGGCGAACTCGGAGTAGAAGTGGGCATGGTCGGGTGGAGAGTAGAAGACAAGGGTTTTGATGCCTCGCAGACGGTATCTTCATAGTTCCGCAGGAGGAGGCACAGAGATCCACGTGGCCGTCAGCGATCATCGACGTTTACAGCACGCCGCCTCTTCTCACGATGAACCGGGCGCTAGCAACAGTAGCGATGCCACAGACGGGTCCGCTGATGAGAACATGTGCGCTCACCTTCGATAGAAATGGAAACGCTCGGTGATGAGCAAGAAGCTCTTCTCGCCATTGAAGAAAGCCGTTCGCGCGCGCGAAATGTCCTGGTTGGAGGAATATCTGCGACGGATCGATGGACAAAAAGGTCAGCGTCAAATCAGTGTACGTAGAAGCGGCCAATCACTCCTTCGCCGCACTCACTCCGAGATGGCGGCAAACTTGACATGTTCCATCTTGCGCAGATAGTTCTGTACGCGCACAAAGTCGAAGTAGGACGGGATGACGATGGCGGTGTTTGTACAGCTGACGGCCGACTTGAGGAGGCCCGGCAAGGTCTGCAGGCCGGACAGGGGAGAAAGAGGAAGAGAATTGAATCGGAACAGATGTGTCGTATCATGATCAGCAATGACTATTCCGACCTGCCGACGACGTGACAAGGACGAATGGACACGACCCTCACCTTGTTCATGAAATGCTGGAACCGCACATCCGCTTCAGCGCTAGGGTCCTTGACGTCGAACCGGACGAACGTCTGTCGAACGCCTTTGCGCACGTCTCCCAGCACTCCTTCCCACGCGGCTTCCTGCCTGCGCTTGCCCGCCACGTTGACGAGGGTGGCATTGAAGAGCCGACGGACCTCCGGCGTCTCAAGGGGTGAGAGAAGGATGGTTTGGCGCATGTTGGCAGCCCTGCGAGGAAGCGACAGGGTGTAAAAAATTGGTCAATCTGCGGATAGATCGGCATCGGATAAAGGGGAGTACAGCGAAAGGGGCGACTCACTTTCCATCCAGATACCATTGCTTGACCCTAGAAAAGTCGCAGTCGTGCGCCTCTTTGGGGATCTGATTGAGATGTTTGAATACGAACTGAGGGAAGAATTCCGCGAGGCGAGAAAAATCAATACGCTCAGCCACTGACGAATATAAAATGACGTGTCGTGAAAAGACACGGCCAGCGCCTACTGGCAGGCGAGCGGTACCCACTTCCACGTGGTCCCAGTTTTGCATGAGCATCACGTTGAGCTGGTCCACAATAAGGACTTCGATGGACGACAGAAAGTCGGCATTTCTGAACGACGCCGACGGGGTGGCATATGAGCTCACGTGTCCGGTACTGGCACCTCAGCTGGAACGGCAAGAAAAAAAAACTCACTCTTCCTTCTCAATAACCATCCTCAGACCCAAAGGACTAGCCACGATCACGTCCGCCTGATAAAACGGCGCATAAAGCTTGACCGTCTTCCGAGTGACCTTTACCCCGATACGGAAGTTGTCGTCGATATTCCCGGCGAACGTATTGACATGGTCGGTCGGAAAGCGATCCTTGTTCACCACAAGCTTGTCGACGGCACCTTCTGGGAGGGAGTATTCTCGTTCGAAACGCCGCCGGTTCTCCGTCGTCTCGCAGAGGGAGAAGCGAGTGAGGAGGTTCACCCACGCGATGGCGCTGTTGCGGAAGGGTAGCAGGACCAACACTTTCGGGCGGGTGAAGCCTTGATCGCGCGTTTCAAGCTCGGAGGAGATGGGATCAGAGAGACGGGCTAAACGCTCGTTGTTTTTTAGGACTCGTCGGCGGGTCCTGCATGATGGAGTAAGTGTGGCACAGATGAGTGTCGGAGGACGGTTTAGCTCTGTCCAGAGACGCGGATCCGACTCACTTGATGACGTGATTCATCGCATGTGCAGCCAAAGCAGAACGTATCTCCTCTTGCTGGCCAATCTGGCATCGGCTTAGAAGGAGATCTTGATACGTGCCCGCTTCGTTGATGAGTGTGCGCTGAAGGTTAGACAAGCCTGGTGGAAGCGCATGAGGAACACAAACGTGAGGCCAAAAGACAGGGGGAGCGGAGCACGTCGCATCAGAGACTTTGGGCTAACCTGAGGGCTTGATAGAACTTGCGTATTCCTCCAGAGACCTCATCACCTTTTCGTTCATCTGCGAAAGGCAAACGAATGGGATTTAGCAAGCGGGCCAGATATATCGGGTTCTGCGGTCACGTCCGCTTTCAAGGAGGATCCTACCTTGGCTTTTCCCTTTTCCTTTCCCTTCCCTTCACCCTCCTGAAGACCCTCAGCTTCTGGTAAGAATACGGCAAAGCGGCCAAGGGAAGTTTCCTTCCTCGACGTGCGCTGCCATTTTTTGTCTCCCACGGCGCCCAGCGCGGCTGGGGAGAGGTCGACTGGCTCTGCGCCGAAATGGGTCTCGAACGCGTCGTCGTCGGTCTTGCCATTCGGAGCTGAGCAGTTCAATGAAAAGATAGGAAATGACAAGGTAAAGGCGGCAAGAGTGAGATGAGCTCCTGCGAACGAAGGACGGCCGCGGGCGGGCCGGAGAACTCACCATCGTCCTCTTCGTCCTTCTGCTCCTCCACAGCCACGACGTCTTCCTGTTCCACTTCATCCCCTTCGGCAAAGCCATTCTTCATGCCGTTTGCGCCCACGTCGGTGGCCGTCGTCGGAGACTCCGACTTTGCCCCCTTCACCGCCGCATCCACTCCATTCGCCTGCGTCCGCCCTGAGGGCCCCTTCCTTCCCCCCCAACGTACCGACTTGACCTTCTTCTCTTTAACCACCTCGGGCTTAGAGAGCCGCTTTCGCTTGTTGGGTTTCGTGGCCGAGACGTTGACGAGGGTTCTGACGAAGGGGCCGATCATGTGGACGATTAGGGGGAGAAAAAAAATGAGCTCGGCAAAGAGATGAATGGCCAGGAAAGGATTGGATGGCGAAAGCAAGGTGACGCTTGGAATAAGCAGAGGCAGAAGTAACACTCACATCAACCGCGTCGTAACGTCGTTGTCGTGCTGCATCCTGATTTGATCAGCTCAAGCTGTCTCCCGAGGAAAGAGTCGAAGCGAACTCGAAGAGGTCGTTGCGATGATCACTGGGTGGGAGTTACTGGTCGCCGCAGTTTTTGGTAAGTCACGTGCATCATCTGCAGTCGGGAAGAATCTCGCTCGCCGATCGGGACGCACATGCTAATAATTCTCTTTTAAAAAGTTACAGCGAAGGGGGGGACATAGAGAGCCTATCTCAATGCATATGGTACCGGAGAGGATCCAAGAGGTCATAGCGTCCCGAAACGCATGATTGGTGGGTAGACGAGAAGGGGCACAACGCGAAGCGACGGAGGAATACACGGAGCACACGACAAGACGACGACGGCAGGCGCGCTTCTGGGATGTCCTCCCTAGTCCCCAAGACGCAGGCGCAGCTCTTTCCGCAAGCGTAGGCTCTACGTACGATCCTTGTACGAGATAGGCGCGAGTGGTCGTGTCCTTCGGGCAGCGAGGGCGGGAAGAGGACAGAGGAAGCACGGGGGGATGAAAAGGCGGTGTTGACATCGGCGTCGGGGAGGAACGGGATGAGGGGAGGAGACATGGCGAGGGCGAGATGGGGAGTTTTCCATTAGAGGAGAAAGGGAGCAAAGGTACGTTTCGGAGAGACAAGTTTTTACGACAGACGAAAGGCGGATCTATGTCAAGTGGGGAGGGAAGGGAAGACGGGGCGGTCGCTGGTGATCTGGGAACGGACAGAGGGACGAACGTGGAGGGCGAGGGGGATGTGGCGAGGAAAAGGATGGTGAATTTTATACCGTCTTAGATGGCTTTGGTCCGTCAGGGGTCATCGAGTGGGCCAGGGCAGGGAGGACGACTGCCGAGGTCGTGCTCTGGTCGCTGTGTTCTACGGACAAGAGAGAGGATCAAGGTGAGCGACCTGAGCGTCCTCGGAAGCCGTCCCATTTCACGTCCCAAACAGTCAGCCTGGTGCGTCAGCCCCTGTGCGCTCGTTCGCCGTGCTCTGTGAAAGAGATCCAAGGTTAGGCCATGGGAGAGAAGAGGATGAAATCGCGCTCAATGGCGTATGGACGAGCGTCGCTTGCTGTCAGAGGGGACGGCGAGACGGATGGGAGAGACGGATGGCGGGACCATGGCGGCGGGGCCCACCTGCGTCGCTAAGATGCTCGACGCGTTGCAATATAGGCGGCGTCCCGCTAGAGCATCAGAGACATGCATCATGGCTTCAAAACTCCCTCCAGAAGGCTTTGGGATGGAAATACGCGCACGACATGGTTGGATGAGCGCTGCATAAGGCAACGAAGATGCGCGGCGAAGGATGAGGGGGAGAAGGTCTGGCCGAGCTGAATGCGCCGCCGGCTCGGCGTTAAGCGGCTGGCTGACTTGGCGCACGGGTGAACGTATCGTTGAGAGCTCACGTATTACGTCCCAGACGTGTGCGTTGTTGCGAGTGAACAAAGGAGTAGTGCGCTTCGAACGACCCGCGCCGTGTGATCCGATCACGTTGCCGATCACGTTGGACAATAGCAATTAGTGTGAGGAATGTAACAATAGTATATTGGGACACATTGAACGAAGAGATTACGAAATCCGGAATGTACAAGGATACGCGGACTTGCGCGGGGGTCGCTAATCGCACTCCTACATCGTGTCGTATTTCGGTGGACTCGTCGCTAAGGCGGGAAGTCAAGCCATGTGCAACGGCGGGCAGACATGCAGACGGGTCCGCAGGCCGGCGGCAGGCGGGTGAGGAGATGAGCAAGCAGATGGAGCAGGGGCAGCTTGAAGCGCCCGCCGGTGCGAGGCGCTTGGTGGACGGAGAGGAGTACGAGCGCAAGTGGTGATCGAAATTAACTTGCCTGCGCCGCATGATCGACGCCCGCCGATCCTCTAGCCCGCCTTGCCGCAGCTCGACCGCTCGGAGCGACATCCGTCGCTATCCAGCCTGCCTGCTCCGCCTCCGTCCCCGTGGCCTCACCAAGGGCGGCTCGCCTGGAAGGCGACCATTCCGCCTCCTCAGCTCACTCCTGTTGCATCTAGATGCCTTCTGCCAGTTCGGTGTCTCCTGCTTCTGCCTGTCCGCGCGCTGTCCTCCTTCCGCGCGCTGTCCTCCTTCCGTGCCCTCGTCGCGCTCTGTCGCCCGCTCCACTCCATCCTCGTGCCGTCGTCCGTGTGGCCTCCTCGGCGTCGAGTTTCGCACCGCCCTCGCTCCTCTTGTCGGTAAGTGAGGTAGCCACGTTCGACCCCCTCCCCCCCAGGCGCCCATCGTCCCCGCCGGGCGTCGAGGAGGAGACCAGAGTCCACTGCAATGCCCTCGTAGGTTGCAGCGCTGCACGTCGGGCCTCGGGGGCGCGGCGCGATGCGTACGGCGGCCACATCACGCTCTTGCGCAAGTAGGTTCGCCCATATACCTAATCGAGCAACCACTGTACTCCCTGCTTTCTTCCCTTCCTTAACTTCAAGTAAGCGGTCCGAACCTCCGACCTCCGACCTCCGGCCTCCGACGGCCTTGTCAGTTGCCATACTACACGCGCTCGACACTCGTGTATGTGCTTGCGATCGCCTCTCGCCTCTTCTCTTCTTCGCGTCCACCCTCTCCGCACGACACGACCAATGTGGATCACACCGCCGTCGCCCTTTTAGCACGGCCCAAAGCCGTCCAGAGGTATCTAGCATACCTTTTTGCAGGACGGCGCCGTCCATGGCCGGACCCAGACCATGTCGCTTCGTGACCGAACCCGCGTTAGGCTCGTCCCGTCTTCCGTCTCGCTAGTCTTGGCTTCCATGGCCCATGCGCGCCCCTGACGCTGACCCCCCGAAGTATAAAGAGACCCCCTCCAGGTTCGTCGTCCCCGCACTCACCGTTCTCCTCATCTCTTCTTTCCACCGCACTCTCTATTCTCCCCCCCTCCGCGCATCAAAGTCATAATGAAGGCCACGACCGCCAAGGCTTCCGTTCTTCTCGCCGTCGCGCTCACCGCCGGCGCACCCTCCCTCGTGTCCGCCGCCAGCACGCCAGGCTTTGACATCTCTGACTATCAGCCCACCGTCAATTGGAACACCGTCAAAGTAAGTGACCTTGATCCGGACTTATCATAGTCCCCCAGGTCCCCAACGTCGGATAGACATAGGTCGCTCACCCATCGTCACCGCCTTTCGTCTCCGATCTCCTCCCTCTCCATTCGAAAGGCCAACGGCGCAAAGTTTGTCATCATCAAGGCGACCGAAGGCACCTCGTACACCTCGCCCTCCTTCTCCAGTCAGTACACCGGCGCCACGAACGCCGGTCTTATCCGCGGCGCGTATCACTTTGCCCACCCGGACGCGTCGAGTGGGGCGACGCAGGCGCAATTCTTCCTCAAGCACGGCGGAGGATGGTCGGGTAGGTTCACAAACGTGCCGGAGCGGGCGGGGTTGGGCGAGGCGGAGGGAGGCCGGATGACGTAGGCCCGGCTCGACCAGACCGTCTCGTCGCTCACTCGCTCGGCTCACTCCCTTTTCACCCTTAAGGCGACGGTATCACCCTCCCCGGCATGCTCGACATCGAATACAACCCCAACGGGGCCGAGTGCTATGGCCTCTCCGCCTCGTCCATGGTCTCTTGGATCAAGGACTTTAGCAACACCTATCATGCCTCCACCGGGCGGTGAGTCGTCGAGCCGGGGCCCCCCCGCGAGAGAGGCAAGAAAAGGGCAAAAGGGATGACGAGGAAGCGAAAGCAGTAGTCCTGACGCCGCGCGCACGACCTGTCCGGGGACTGGGCGGTCGTTCCCTCAGTTACCCCATCATTTACACCACCAACGATTGGTGGACCACATGCACGGGCAACTCGAACGCTTTCTCCACGACCAACCCCCTCAACCTCGCCCGCTACGCCTCTAACCCCGGCACCATCCCCGGCGGATGGCCGTACCAGGTGAGTCAAGTTAGGGCCCGTGGGGCGGCGTATCAAGTCTCGAAGGAAAGGGCTGATCGAATCCCCCCCTTCCCCCTCCCTTTCGGTCCACTCATTTTCCAGACCATTTGGCAGGTGAGCTCGCCTCCCGTCCCTCGGGCTTCAGAGATAACCGCTCGCCGCGCTCGTTCACCGACGCCGGCCTCTCCTTCCTTCTTCCTCTTCCCCCTCTCCTCTCCTCGCCTCGAGCAGAATGCCGACAGCGGCACCTTCCCCGGAGACCAGGATCAGTTCAACGGCGACGAGACGCAGCTCCAGAGGTTCGCCACCGGTTAAGCCCCAAGCTTCCGTCTATGGGTTCGGTCCTGCTGACGGGTGCGACGTCCGTCCGTCCGTGCTACCAGCTGGAAGGAATGCGGCGGGGAGCAAAGGAAGGAAGCGAGCGACGCCCACGCCCCTCCATCTTGCTTCCCTTTTCTTTTCTTTTCTTTTTATTTTCTCTATTTAGTCGCGTAATGTACCTACGTACCTATGTACCCGCGCCCGCGCCCGTGCCCGCGCCCGTTTCCCCTTCCGCTCCGCCTTCGACCGAGGATGGGTATTCGTTTTCGTCGTCGACGGCGACGGTTCTCCCCGCTTCGCAGAATCGTACATTCCTTCGTTCGTTCGTTCGTATTTGGGGGGAAGATGCGGGAAAGAGAAAGAATGTACATCCGCTCGCTTCCTTGTGCGTCCCATGTCGGTTCGGTTCGGTTCATCACCCCTCGTTCGCGGGCCAGGCGGGCAAAGCAAAGCAAAGCAAACCAAACCAAACCAAACCAAACCAAACCAGAGCAGAGCAGAGCAGAGCAGAGCAGGCAGGAAAGAAGAGGCCGATATGCGTCCGGCCACGTCACGTCACGTCGCGTCACGTCAGGGAGCAGCAGCACTTCCTTTCGAGTTTCTTTTCTTTTCTTTTCCATCGATTCGATCGCCGCGGCGCTCGATCTTCCTTCCCTTCGACCTCGGTATGAAAACGTCGCGACGGTCTCTCGGCGCCGTTCGGGGGCTTCCTCCTCAGCACCAGAGGGGGCCGAACGTCCCTACTTAAAACGAAGCAGCTAACTAACTAGCCAACGATGACTAACTCTTACAGCGCGAGCGAGCTTCAAGAAAACGAAACGCGAGGTGTGCTTTTGAGGCGGAGGGAAGAAAAGAAGAATGAAAGGATGGGGAGGAGGGCCCGTGTGGATGGATGGAGGACGCAATCGACGACGGAAGAGATGGGAGTTCCAAGACGGGGTATGAGGGGTACGCCGAACTGCGTCCATCATCGAGTCGTCGTCGCCGTGTCCCAAACCGATACACGATCTCGACCTGTCCCCGTCAGTGGCCGCCAATGTGGCCCTCGACGTCGGCTGCGTGCACGTTCTCGGCGATGAGCTTGCGGCGGTACGCGCCGGACCTCATCGGGGATGCGTTCTGGTACAGCAGGTCGACCTGCTCGAGCGTGAGGCGGTGCGTCTCGGGGATGAAGAGGGCGGTGAAGACAAGGCAGCCAAAGCAGCACGCGCCCCAGATGAAGAAGACCTTGACACCAAGGTTGGCGTGGCCCGCACCCGGGTCGACGAGGTAAGCTGAGCCGACGACGAGGGAAGACGGTTTGGCGGTGAGCTTATGGACCTATGCGACGTGCCAGAGGACATGGGGGAAATGGCACTCACGAGTGGCGTAACCGATGCCAAAGTTCCAGAGCCAGTTGGACGCCGTGGACATGGACATGGCTTTGGCGCGGATGGCCTGAGGGTAAATCTCGCCGGTGACGACCCAGGCGACGGGACCCCAGGTGGCGGCGAAGTGGCCAATGTCTGGAGGGTACAAAGCGGAAGTCGTACACTGCGTAAGTACGGGTAGAGAAAACGCGGGGAAAACAAGAAAAGGCTAGAACGTCACTCACAGATGCAGACAAAGGCAATAAGGGCCTTCTGACCGGCCAAGTTGGTGACCGGAACGGTCACACCGACGATGGCGACGATGAACTCGCAGATGCACATGACGGCGGCGCCGTAAAGAAGGAGAGTGCGGCGACCGAGGCGGTCGACGGCGAAGATACCGGGCAAGGTCATGCCGACGTTAACGACATTCGTAGCGATCGTGATGATGAAGGGGTTGGAGATGCCGGAACGCTTGAAGAAGGTGGTTCCGTAGTAGAAAATGAAGTTGATACCGCTGGAAGGGAAAAAAAGAAAAAGATGAGAGGGAACGTGAGCACGAAGACGTGCGACGATCGACAACGCGGCCCCGGCTATACAGCGGACGAATGAGAAACAACGTACGAGAGCTGCTGCCACGCCTGAAGGAAAATACCGGTCAGAGTACGGAGCCTGTTCTTTCCAGGGCCGTTCCTGAAGCAGTCGAGGTACGAAGTGGCGCCGATCTCGCGCTCGTGGTTGAGGGCAGCCTGGATGTCGTTGAACTCCTCGGCGACTTCCTCCGAACCGGGCTCGGCGACGAGGAGGCGGCTGAGCGAGTTGCGGGCATCCTCGTCCTTACCCTTCATGACGAGCCAGCGGGGAGACTCGGGGAGGAAGACCATGCCGACAGAGAGGACGAAAGCCCAGACGAACTGGATGCCGATGGGGATACGGTACGAGGAAGCGTCGGCATGGTCCTTGGTGGCGTTGACAACAACGGCAGCGATGAGCAGTCCAATAGTGATGAACCACTGGTAGCAGGAGACGACACCACCGCGAGCCCACTTGGGCGAGCACTCGCTCTGGTACATGGGAACCAAGCAAGAGACCATTCCGACGCCAAGACCGGCAAAGACACGGCCGACAGCGAAGACGGGAATGCGGGTGGCAGCGGTCTGGAGAGCGACGCCGATGACGAAGATGAGGCAGGCGAACATGAGACCGAATCGACGACCGAGGATGTCACCGGCGGGGTAAGCGCCGAGGGCGCCGAAGAAAGTACCAGCGGAAAGGATCGAGGTGACGAGCGAGTCCTGGGCAGTGGTGATCGCGTAAGGCGCGGCTGGGTTGCCAGTGGCGTGGCCGAAGCTCTGGAGCCAGAAAGGCATCTCCTTGACGCCGGCGATGTAACCGGTGTCGTACCCGTAGAGCAAACCTGAGATGAGAAAGTGGGGAGAGATGAGCTTTGCGAAGGTATGTGCGAAAAAGCGGGGTCGGTCGGACAGAAAAGCTACTACTTACCACCGAAGGCGGCGAAGATGGTCATGAGCAACGCGGGCAGCGTGCTCCTGAAATCCTTGGGGACTTCGGCCCGCCGAGGGCGGCCCTGTGCCGGCTCATGCTTCTCGTCCGAAGACATGTACACGTTGTCTCCGGCCATTGTGAATGTATGGGGTGAGAGAAGGGAGGGGAGGGGGCGTAGGAGGAGGGGGAGGAGGGGGAGGAAAGCGAGGGAAGGCGAAGGAGGGGAGGAGGAAGAGGGAGGGAAGAGGGAGGGAGAGGGGAAGTCCTTGGCGAGGGGAGCAAGGGTGGGCAAGAAGAGGGGGATCCATAACGCCGGCAGAGGGAGTTTTTATAGGCATGAAGAGCGGGCTACGGCGGGCGGGGCGGAGGATGCGGGGGAAAGGAGGTGGAGTCCCCAGGGGGTAACGGGGAGGAAAGGCCGGGGCAAGGGAGGAGAAGGGGCGGAGGAAAGAAGGAAGGATAGAGGGCGGATGCTGGAAGGGAAGATGGCGTCCACGTGAGGCGCACGACGGCATGCCGACTGTGGAAGGTAGCACGAGGTCCGCCGAGCCGCAGCAGGCCGCAGGTCGCTTGTCGCTTGTCGCTTGTCGCTTATACTGTAATTGGGGTATTGGTTCCTGTATGGAATTCGGTGACCGACTTTATTGGTCCCTGAATGGAGATGGAGATTCACCGCCCGCTTAGGCACATCACGGGGGCAGATTACAGGCACCGACGCTGAGTCTCGACCGTTGCCCAGATGCGGTGCTCGGCTGGCTTGCTGGTCGCCGTGCCCAGCTCGGAGGCAGACAGAGTGAGACGTCGAAAAAGAGCCACCGGACGCCCGGGCCGGCAGGCTAGGACATTAGTTGTCGCCAGCCGAACAACACAACACGAAGCAAGGACGACGACGAGCGGCTAGGCACGATGGGCCCAAGGGCAGCCCCGTACGCGGTGAATTAACGACTACATATTAGCTATGAGCTACTCTCCCTCATCGTCGCTCTCCTCGAGCGCGGAAAGCTCGCTGCTCTCTGCCCCGCCAGACGCCTCCTCTTCTTCTTCCTCTTCTTCCTCCTCCTCCTCGTTCTCGATTGCACCTGCGGCGGACCCAGTCTGGGCCCGGGGCGCCGCCAAAAATGCGCGTGGCGCCTCATCGGAACAAGGCACGCCGCCCAGTTCGCTTCCGCCTTCCCCTACTTCTCCTTCGCCTGAAGGCCTCGCCTCCGTCGGTTCAGCCTCAGCGTCCGCCCTGTCGGTGTCCCCCCGTGTCGGAGAACCGCCGCCGACGCCGTTGGAGACGACGACTTCCACTCCTTCCCCTTCGCCGTGGTCGCCGTCGGTCTTTTGTCTCTTCTCCGCCATCCCACCTCTCGTCGTCCAAGTCTTCGCCTCCTTCTCCTCGTCCTTCTTCTCCTCGTCCCTTCCCCTCACCAGCTCCCTCACCCTCTTCCCTACCACGGCTCCGAACCGGCCCTCTGTGCTTAGCACCGCAGTCTCCTCCCCGCCATCCCCGTCGCCCGCACCTCCCGGCTCACTCTTGGTGAGAGCGCCCATAGCCCTCGCGACGGCGGGAAATCGGTCGATGTGATCCAAGAGCTCCTTCAGACCGTCGCCGCTGCCAATGTAGCTATAGTTGTGGGAGAAGGAGGCGGTGAACGGGAGATGGTTGTCCTTGCCGGCCGACGACGCCAGCAGCTCTTCTTCGCGGTCGAGGAGGATGGTCTCGACGCGGTGTCGGAGGTCGTCGTATGCCGACTGTCCGTACGGGGGGAAGGAAAGGAATGATACAACGACGCTTCAGACTTTAGCGCACAAGGATGCCGGACAGACGTGTCGGCCGGCAAAGGCGTACCCATCGATACGGCCCCGAAATACAAAATGAGAGGCTCACACTGTTTTTGAAATGAGCCAGCACCTGCTTTCGCACGTCGTCGAAGTACCCCGCCGCTTTGAACCTGCGCAGGGAGAGGGGGGGTTGCGATGGAAAGCACGGCGAGCCAATAATCACATCAGAACCACGTGATTGCTGTCCGAACGTGAAGCAAGTCGCTGCAGTCTCACACCCTCCCGTGTGAAGAAGCAAACGAAAACAGCGAACCATCTGCTGCAGTCTTAACTCACTGTGCCACAATGTCCTGGGGTGTCCGCTTCGCCTCTGCCATCGCGGCGCCCTCTCGCTGCTGCGTGTCTGGGTGCTGCAGCCGCCCTTGCTCTCGATCGTTTCCCGCCGCCTCTCCCTCTCCCTCCCGAGGAGGTCGAGGATCCGCCGGCGCTCGACCTGGACGGTCGGTATCGGGACGGTGGTCTGCGGACATGGTGAAGAAGGCTTACAAAAGCAAGTCGGCAGGCGGGTTGCTCAGCCGTCGTCGTCCTCTTCATTGCCAATGGAGAAGACCCGGGTGAAGATGGGCGGGCGGGAGTGATAAGATCGCATGCCCTCGCTCCGAGTTAGGGTTATCCCAACCCGCTCCGTCCGTGGAAGCTCGTTTCCGTTGGACGCCCCAACGAGGTGGAACGAAGCTACCTGACGGCGTTGCCAAAGGATATAAGTCGCAGTCGGCTGGGGGACCGGTTGGAGAGAAAGACTTGCCTGCAGTACATCACCCAGACGGCCCACCCACTCAGAGACGTCGTGTCGCTTCCTTGGCAAGGTGAGCGTGAAGGAGCATAGAAAGAAGTGCTGCCCGGCCCGAGCGTAGGCCGGACGACTGGCGCGGCGTTTAGCGGCGATGTGCAACCGGGTCCTCCCCCATGGCCGACCTGAAGGATGGAGGGAAGGATGGGATCGATGGCAGGCAGAATCGTCCTCAGCCCAACCACTGATTTCCACCCGCGGTCGCCTTTCTTCTTCTTCTTCGTCTTCTTCTTCTTCTGCTCATGTCGTCCGTCTTCCGTGCCACCGCCATACGCCGTCTCTCCCAAGTATCCAGAAACATGGTGAGTGAAGGGTGGGCGCCAGCGCATCGAGCGACGGCGAGCGATGGCGTCTTGACCCCGCACCTCGTCTTCCCCGGCCCGTCACGCACGGGCAGCAGTCCAACTCCCTGCCCGACGTTGTCATCCTCTCGGCCGTGCGGACGCCCGTCGGCAGCTTCCAGGGCACGCTCAAGAAGCTCACCGCGCCTCAGCTCGGGGCGACGGCCGTCAAGGGCGCCATCGAGCGCGCTGGCCTCAAGCCCGACCAGGTGGAGGAGGTGTACATGGGTAACGTGCTCCAGGCTAACGTCGGTCAGAGCCCCGCGCGTCAGGCCGTCCTCGGCGCTGGCTGCCCGGACGGGACGGAGGCGACGACCATCAACAAGGTCTGTGCCTCGGGCATGAAGGCCATCTCCATGGCCGCCCAGAACATCATGCTTGGTCAGAGGAGCATCATGGTCGCTGGCGGCATGGAGAGCATGAGCAACGTTCCGTGAGTATTTCATCTTTGTTGGCCCAGTCGTGACTTAGCCTTCTCCTTGGCACGGCATGCTAATTCCCCTTTGTTCTTTTGCTCTCGCAGCTTCTACTTTCCCCGCAACGCCGCTTACGGCCACCAGACTGCTTCGGACGGTATTGTCCGAGACGGCCTGCATGACGTTGCCAACAACATCCACATGGGCAACTGCGCGGAGAACACGGCCAAGCGAGACTCGATCTCGCGAGAGGACCAGGACGCGTACGCGATCGAGTCTTACCGCCGCGCCGCCGAGGCTTGGAAAGCGGGCAAGTTTGACGAGGAGATCGTACCCGTGGTGATCCCCGATCCGAGGAAGGGAGACGTGACGGTGAAGGAGGACGAGGAGTACAAGAACATCAAGCTCGACAAGGTGCCCTCTCTCCGTCCCGTGTTCCTGAAGGACGGCACCGTCACCGCCGCCAACGCTTCCCCGCTCAACGACGGCGCCTCCGCCGTCGTCCTCACCACCGCCGACAAGGCGCACGAGCTCGGCGTCAAGCCCATCGCTAAGATTATCTGTGAGTCAGCGTGACATGGCCAAGTCCTTCCACCCTCCCTCCCGCCCTCCCTCGCATGACATCCCTCCCAGGTTTTCTCTAGCTAACGCCTTTTCCATCGGTTTTGTCTCACAGCCTTCGCCGACGCCGCCTGCGCCCCCATCGACTTCACCATCGCCCCCGCCAAGGCCATCCCCCTTGCCATCGAGCGCGCCGGCCTCAAGCCGGAGGACATCTCGCTCTATGAGATCAACGAGGCCTTCTCCGCCGTCGCGCTTGCTAACGCCCGTCGTCTGGGACTCGATCTGAACAAGGTTAACGTTTCCGGTGGCGCCGTCGCTCTCGGTGAGCCCCGTCTCGTCATCGTTTCTTTTCCTCCAGTCCCTCCTCTCTCGCGCTATTGTCACGCGCCGCCAGCATTACTGACCATGGTTCCCTTTTCCCACCTCTCCCCCGTGTCCAGGCCACGCCCTCGGCTCCTCCGGCTCGCGCATCGTCGTCACGCTCGCTCACCTCCTCAAGCCCGGTCAGTACGGCTGTGCCGGCGTCTGCAACGGCGTAAGTTACTCGACTCTCACATTTCCTTTCGTCGCCGCCGTTTACCTTTCCGTTTACGGTTCTGACTTCTGTTCTAACGCTCTTTTTTTTGGGAACCTGCAGGGCGGCGGTGCCAGCGCGATCATCATCCAGCGTCTGTAGACATTTGCTATCTATCTATCACACTCTCGACTGATTGCCCACCTGGGCCTGGCCAGATTCCGTCTTCCTCGTCGAGTTCTGGCTAAGGGAGACGGCCACACACTCAGGGTCGCAGTCAGTCTTGCGGAACGAAATCTAATACCACCCGTGCGACGTGACTACACGTTCATCTCGTCATTTAATTAGAGAACAGAGCCGAGGTTGGCGACGACCGCGGACGGCGAGAGCCGTCGATAGCGGAATGACACTAAGGGCCGACGCTTAGAAAATGTGTCTAGAGGTAGAGAGACGAGCGGAGTTGCCGAGAGAGGAACGGAGGACTGAGTTGCCTCGATGCGCGGCCACTGGGGGGCGGGGGGACGTCCTCCCGCTTATGTGGGGGCGCTCACCGGAGACGGGACGCGGCGGAGCCCACGTCGACGATCGGAGACGGTGCCCGATCGACGACGACGGGGGCTTGACGAACTTGGGGAAAAGGTCGTGACGATGAGCGCTGGATGCTCGTTGGTCTTGACGCCCGCGAGAAAGGACAGTAGCGTGCGTAGTGAGAGGAGCAGAGCAGAAGAAGAGGGGAAGGACGGACGACCGGCATTTAAAACAGAGCCGCCCTTTCAAGGATGGCCATCCGAAGCCGACTGCGCCGAGCAGATTGTGCGGAAGGAGTACGTCCTCCACCGGAAGGGCGGGGATTTTGGCATCTGCTAGTCACTTTCTATGGAATACGTATCCTTGCGCACGTCGGAGTTCACGTCGAGTCCTTTTCCTTACTCGTATCTGGGTCCGCTTCTGACAAGGACAAAAATGTCCGGCCTCGTGGGACGAGGCAGATGGGGCCGGTATAGTGTTGGTAAAATCAGCCAACCTGATGATATATGTCACCCATTTCCGCACGTATCCGACAGACATGCCATGCTTAGAAAAGGCTGTGCCGAACCAAGGATATGAGGATACGGTCACGAGAGGAATGGAAGAGAAGGGGAAGGACGGGGACACGGCTCTTCTCCTAAATCACATGAACTCAAGGTCGCCGTCGTCCAAGGCTTCATCGCCGTACGCTTTGAGGTCGTGCCTGCGCGTGGAAAGAGCATTCAAAAAAAGGTGAAGGATGTGAGCGCAGGACAAACGAAGGTAACCTGTATCCAGCAACTTACGACAACGACGCCTTGACGTTGCCAGCGCCAGCAGGCTTAGCCTTGGCAGCACCCTTCTTTCCCCCCTTTTTGTCTTTTTCCGCCTTCATCTTTTCCTCCGCCAACTCCTTCAACTTGGTCGCCGCCTTGCGCACCTCGGCGTCGCGCAGGGGACCGCAAAGGAGGCGGGAGAAGGGGATGACGAAGTTGTCAACGAACTTGGGCTTGGAGGCGTACTTCTTGATGAACTCGTCGAAGAGGAGTTGCCCGTACGCTTCGAAGTCTTCCTTAGAGCTGGGTTCCATAGAGCGTAGCTGGGAGATGGCATCGCCTAGTTTCCATGGGAAAGAGCGCCGAAGGAAGGGTAGAGCAAGAGTTCGTCAGAAAGATGTACGGGGTGGCAAACCCGGAGCAAGCAACCGGCTCACCCTGACTTATGTTAGTTTGCCCAAGCAAATCCGCCGCATTGGCGATGTCGGCCTTGATCTGCGCCTCCCTCTCCTTTTGGCGCTTTTCTCGCGGGTCCACGTCCCACTGTTCCTCCTCGGACTACATGCGCATTACAGGCAAAAAGAGCGACGCAAACGGTTTGAGTCAATTTCTTCCCGCAACGAACGACAGCAGGCATACAGGCGATAGGTGTACGCAAGCCGCGGCTTGGAGAAGAAACCACTCACGATGATGTCAGCCTCCCCAGCCTCCTTTCGAGCCGCCTCAGCCGCCTCTTTCTCCGCAATCTTCTTCTTCACAGTACCCTTCTTCTTCGGCGGTGGCAAGGGAGCAGGTGCCGGCGGCTCTTCGTCTTCCTCCTCCCAGTCGTCCTGCCCGCGGTACAATGGAAGGGAGACTCTTCAAATCAGCATTGCCTCGTCGTCCGTACGCTTGTTACTTATGCCTCCTCATCAACCCACCTTGATATCATCCTCAACGTCCTCGTCAGCAAACTTGCTCTTAGCCTTGGAGACAAAAGTGGGCGCCGGGGCAGGCGCGTCGTCGTTCTCTGAAGCCGAGACGAGCGAGTTTGCACATGTCGGATATGTGAGTTTCTCGTCGCCCGACGCCGAAAACGAGAGTAAAATGGCTCACCCCAGTCGGACATCTTGAAACCAAATCTACGTCCTTCTTATCAAGACACGATGCTGCAATGGGGGATGTTGCCACAATCAAAGGTATATGTTCTCGTTCACTTGACGCCTCCCTCCCTTCGAGCTTGCCATTTATCTCCCGAACCGAGAGCGTATAAAAGAAAGAAGACCGTCAATGGCCGCTTTTCTCCGCACAAGCACGTGAAATTACGTAAACTTATCAGGAGCAA
Source organism: Peribolospora kevripleyi (assembly GCA_029717575.1). Classification (NCBI taxonomy): domain Eukaryota; kingdom Fungi; phylum Basidiomycota; class Peribolosporomycetes; order Peribolosporales; family Peribolosporaceae; genus Peribolospora; species Peribolospora kevripleyi. Next base: position 7,121 of record JAMDHV010000072.1, on the reverse strand, counting down.
GAAGACCAACGAGGCGAAGCGAGAAGAAGCGAGAAGTGAAGACGGAGAGGACCAGGTGGGCACGACCTCCAACTATTCCCTCTAGGCGCCAGGCATGTCCTCCAACCAGTCTTCTACCTCGGTCCAACGTGACGGCACCGCCTCCGCTCAAGCTGCCGTCCTGCTCCAGTCGGCCCCGGTGCCAGACGATGCGGTGAAAGTTAAGGGACCAGATCTGGAGCGGGCGCTTGGACTGGAAGAGCTGTTGGCTAGCTACGAGCGGATAGGCTTTCAGGCTACAGGGCTGGCCAAAGCCATCAGGATCATTGACCGCATGGTAAGCGATGGAATGGAAGCGAGCCTGCACTGTGTCCTCGCACACATGCTCACGCATCCTGCTGCCCTTACCCCTGCCGCGGTCCAAGCGAACATGGCGCCTCTCCGACGAGCCCTTCCCAGAAGGTGAAGAGCCGACGCCAGAGCTGCTATCAGAGCGTGCCTCAACGAAATGCACCATCTTTCTCGGCTACACGTCCAACCTCATCTCCTCGGGTCTGCGTGAGGTTCTGCTCTTTCTCGTAAAGCATAACCTCGTTTCCGCGCTCGTGACGACGGCTGGCGGCGTGGAGGAGGACTTCATAAAGTGCCTCGGACACACCTATCTTGGCGAGTTCAGCCTCGATGGGGCGGGCCTTAGGAAGAAGGGCATGAACAGGATTGGTAACCTCATCGTACCCAACGACAATTACTGCAAATTTGAGGACTGGGTCATGCCCATCTTGGATAGGATGAGAGAGGAGCAGGATTTGGGTGAGGATGAGGAGGGTGAAGGAAGACAGAGGATGGTGTGGACTCCTAGTAAGATCATTGCGAGGTTGGGCAAAGAAATTGACAACGAGGAGAGCGTGTACTACTGGGCCTATAAGGTGAGAGCTCGTTAGCCTCGGGTGAGCTGCGTACCATCGCCTTCTCCTCACACACTTATCCGCTCCGAGCTCCGGACTTCCTCTCCCGTCAGAACAACATTCCCGTCTTCTGCCCCGCCCTTACCGACGGCTCTCTCGGAGACATGCTCTACTTTCACTCCTACAAGTCACCCGGTCTGGTCATAGACTTGATCCAAGATATTCGCAGGCTCAACGACATGAGCGTAAAAGCCAAAAAGGCGGGAATGGTCATCCTCGGTGGCGGCGTCTGCAAGCATCAGATCGCTAACGCTATGCTATTCGTGAGTTGCGTTTCACCGTTACTTTCAGTCCCCTCAAGCTCACCACCTCTGTTCTTCCCAACCGTCTCCGGGGTCACCCTCGTCCTATCAACGTCTCCTTGTTGAAACAGCGCAACGGGGCAGACTACGCCGTGTACATCAACACTGGAAACGAGTTCGACGGTTCGGACTCCGGGGCGAGGCCCGACGAGGCGGTCAGTTGGGGAAAAATCAAGAGTCATAACGAGGACAATGTCGTGAAGGTGAGGTGGTGGCCTAGTCATCATTTCCCCTACTCTCTTATTACGTTATGTTTCTTCGTCCCTTCTCTCTAATCCTCTCCCTCCTGGATCTGCTGCTATACGTGCCGTGTTCGTCCACGTCATGGTCCTTCATAATCTAAGGGTAAGCGTACGTTTGGGAGCCCAGAACCCAAGCCTGGTCAAGTCCTAACCCTGCCCTCTTCTTTTCCCTCCTTCTCTCGGACACAGTCCACGCCGACGCGACTCTCGTGTTTCCCCTCGTGGTCGCTGCGACATGGGGCAAATCCCGCTGGAAGGAGCAAGCCCCACAGAAGGAACCCGGCCCCCAGGCGCACGGTTCAGATGCTTAGTTGCCTATGCACGAGATTTCCGAGGACTAGCTCTATCTCATCCGTGCATTTTGTACTTTTAGTCCCCTCGCAAGCTTAGACTGTTTGTCTCGCCACCTTATCTGATCTTAGTTTTGGCTGACAGCGAGACGTCCGTTTGATAGCTCTGCCGCAAAAAGATTGCAGAGAAAAAAGCTAAATTCTCCGCAGTATTCCAGACTCTACATCCCAGACTCCCTACGCTATGATCTGTTAGAGCTGGCGTTGGTCTTCCTTCTGTCTCGTTCGCCACTCTTCGCCAACTCCTTCTTCTTCTTCAGCAGCTTCTTCTCGTCTAGCTCATGGGCTGTCGCACCCTTCTCCTCTTCGGTACCCTTCCGCTTCTGACCGGTGACAACATTGCCGCTGGCGCCCGCTTTGGCTGGCGATTTCTTGTTCGCTGCATTGGCGCTCTTGTCGACCAAGGCGAGCAACTGACGGAAAAGACCGTGAAGCGACGTGGAAGTTTTGAACTGCTCCGAAGCGGCGACCTCGTCGGCGAGTTTCGATAGCGCCGGCACGTCCCAGATCTCCTTCACCCGCTCGTCCGAAACAGCCACCAGACGTTTCGTGATGCGGACAGCTTGGAGGGCAAACTTCAGCGTGTCTTTGAGGTGGTTGACGTTGATGGACGACTCGGCAGTCGAAACGGCATGGGAGATGAAAGCGTACAGAGTCTGGCGCACAGAGGGTATGAACGCGAGGACAGCTTCGTCCATACCTGCCTTCGACTGCGTGTAACAGAAGGAAAGATGCATGTCAGAGAACACGTTTAATCCTGCAACGATGCTTCCCCCTGACAAACGTGAGGAAGGTGAGGAACAACCACTCACGAAGGCCTGGACCTGCGTGAGCAAAACCTGGAGCAAGTTCCACGCCTGCACCTGCCGAAACACCTTCGTAGTGCTCGTCGCTGAGCAAGCCTCGAGCACGCGCAGTCGCAGATGCCAGCCATGGAGCGGGAAACGGCGAATAAACTCGGCGAAAAAGCTTGGGTTAAGTCGAGAATTCTTCCGGTCGAAGAAATCGTCGAGGGACTTGCGGTACGCTTCCAGCACTGGATTGGCCTCTTGTGATGATCCATGGTCGACGCCGGACAGCAGGATCTTGGAGAGATAGAGGCTAGATTGGTTAGACAGAGCTGCAAGCTCGGAAGACTGGCTGGTCCGCGCTACTTGGTGCATGTCATGCAGCACGCTCGCCACCTCCTCTGAGGGCGCATTGGAAGGGTACTCCTTGGCTTTGAACAACCGGCTGCGGAGCAGAGCGCTCGCTTTCGCTGAGACTTGCGCCTCCAACTTGTCCGCGTCTCGGACGATCTCGAAAAGAGGTCGGACGAGGCGAACGACGAGGGGATTGGAAGCCTGCTTTTTGGCAAAGACATCGAGGAGATCCAGGACCTTGTTCCGGAAGTCTATGTTTTCCCGCTTGGCGTCTGCAGAGACAGCATGAGGAGGATAAGTGACTGCTAGTGGCAGGGCCTCGCGGGCGGCGGGAACACACCTTTACGTTCCTTCTTTGCAAGAGCTTGCGACCGGAAGATTTCAGCGAGCTGGTCATCGAGCTGCATCATCTGATCGTCATCCATCGCCGATACGCTCGATGCGTCGTCGTCGTCGTCATCGCTGTTACTTCCGCCGTCGTCAGCGATGCCATTGACCTTGAGCGCCTCTGCAATCCGTCGCCGTAGCTCAGGATCCACCTCCGCTTCGTCGTCATCGTCATCGTCATCATCATCTCCTTCTCCGTCGTCATCGTCATCTTCGTCTTCTTCGTCCCCTGTCTGCTCGCCCTCCTCTTCTTCTCCATCCACGTCCATACCATCTTCCTCATCAACCTCGGGCTCCGGCCCGGTCCCGAGTTGGTCGAGGAGATGGTCGATACTCTCTTCCGTCATGGCGGAACTATTCAGAGCAAAGACCTGGGTCGCCACAGCGCGGGCGAACGCAGATGGCCGTTCGAGGTAGCCTATGAGACTGTCCACGAGGACAGCCTCCCCGGAAGGTTCGTCTTCCGATGGCTCCGGGGCGCGATTGCCGCCTTCCGGGAAGAGGCGGTTCGCGCACTCGATCAAGGGCTGAGGTGGAAGAAAGGAAGGAAGTGAGGAGCGTGTCCCAATACGAGAAGAGCGATGGCGGAAACTCACCTCAATGAGTTCAAGAGCCTCCTCGGGCTCTTCCCACGAGAGCACGAGGGCAGAGAGAAGTAATAGCTCGAACGCCTTGGTCCGATCTTGGTCGGAATTGGAGGACTGAAGTAATCCCAAGTGGGGCAAAGGTGCGTAAGAAAAAAGTTAAACAGTTTTTGGCCCTCAAGACTCCATTGAACTCACTTTGCGCACTCGGCCAAGCGCCTTGACGGCCTGTTTACGTGCCTCCAAAGCCTCCTCGTCCACATTCATAACCGGGGTCAGGTGTTTGCGATCTTGCTCAAACTTCGAGAGGATACTGAAGGCCTTTGCGAGCCACAACTCTCCCGTAGACGTGACACCTTGCACCTTGCGAGTCTTGCCATCGTCGTCTAGAGAGCGTATGGTCACGTCAGGTCTCTGCAGAGCGCACGGATCTTGGATAGAACGTGAGAGCTGCAGACGCACCTTTGAGCAGGGTTGCGTGCTCTGTCAGGTCCGAGAGACAGGCAAGAATGCGGGCACGGCAAACTTGGCGAAGTTCGTCCGAGAGCGCAGGCTTGGGCATCGTCTGCAGCGCATTTATCAGAATGGAGGACAGGGATCAGGCCGACCACACAGGACAAGGTTGCATCATGTGGAAAAAAGCTCACAGCGAGGTTGCCCTTGGCTTTCTTGTTCACGTTCTTGATGACGAAAAAGCCATGAAGGGCGAAGAAATCGAGAACGTCGATGACCCACTCGTCGTTCTTGGGGATATTGGCATTGCGGACAAGGAAGAGGAGCTGATCGAAAGCCCACTTCCTTCGCGCTTCCACAAGCTTCGGGTCGAAGCTGGAATATCGACAGGGGTAGCTGTTCAACGTGACATGGCTAGAAATGAATAGGATAGGCGCGAAAAAATGGCACTCACTCTTCTCCCTCCTCAGAATCACACACAAAGTTCTTCAGATACTCGACATACTGCCCCACGCCCTTTGCGTCCATTGATGCCAGGATACTCTCGACAGTCTTGGTTTTCGTCACCTGGTCAAATCTCTGATTTCCGTTTTTACCGACCAGCTGCGAAACGAGTGTGAAGCCCACGTTAGGGTTTTCCTTCGCGACCGACTGGATAACGTTTGCGGCGCGGAGAGCGGCCTTGTGGAGCGTGCGGTCTTGGTCGGAGAGGTGGTTGATGATGGAGCGCATGAAGTTGGGGGTGAAGATCAAAGGCATCTCCGAGGGAGATAGGCGGGGGAGGAACTTTTCGAAGAGTTGGAAGCCCCAGTACTTGCGCTCGGCAGAGGAAGCTGCAGCGAAAAGATGCTCTGGAAGAGGAAAAGGGACCGAATTGTTAGACTTCAATTTTTTGAACCTGCCTTGCGATGGAAGACACATCGCTCGCTCACCGTCGACTACGACCCTGAACAGCTCTGGAAGGGAGGCCTTCTCGCCGACAGCCTTCCTCTTCAATTTGGCCTTTGCCGAAGAGGCATCGGTTGAGGGGGCTGTCGACGAGAAAGAGTCGAGAATCAAATCCCAGATGAAATGAAGCTGAGGCTTCCAAGTGCCGATGGAAACAGCGACGTTCGGCGTCTCTTCGTCGTCATCCGGAGCGGATTCCTAGCCGGCCAGCGATGGACAGATGGGGTCAGAAAACCAATGCGTAGAGGATGATGAGACGACGGAGTTCACCTTTAGCACTCGGGTGAAGACGGATAGGTTGGATGAAGACAGAAGTTGAGGTTGCTTGAAAGGAGGGCTGACTAGGTTCGCCCAATCTTCATTCTGGAGGAGTAAGAGGATGGTAAGAATTTCTTTCCACAACACGGAAAAGACGTCCAGGGAAGAAGGAAAAAGAGATCGTTTATGAAGCGCTCACCGGAAGCAGCTCCTGGAGCTTGATGGTCAGAGCCATCTTATCCACTGTCCAAGGATGTCTTGCCCTGTCCGCATACACCTCTTCAAGCAACCAAGTCCTCGCCTGTACACCCCAACTGCACTCCTCTCCCGCCTTCTCCAACCTTTCTATCGCTTGTAAGAGAACCCACCAACAGCTCTCTCTGAACCATCCCTTTTTGTTACCGCACTGCAGAAGCTCCAACACGGCGGTTTGGAAAGTCTCCAACGTGGAAGAGGGAGAGAAAAGCAAGCCGGAGTGAACGAGGGCCTGGATACCGAAGAGGCGAGCGAACAGGAGGTCCCGCTCTTCCTGCCCCTTAACAGAGCCCTGAGGTCGCGAAAACTTGAACAGAAGGACAAGGATCTCGAGTGCTGAGATTTCGGTGAGACGCGATAGAAGCTGGGATGGGGAGAGCGACGATGAACGTTTGCTCGATCAGTGACAGAACTGTAACGTCGTATTCACAGCATATGCGATTACAACACGCAAAAGAAAAACTTACCTCTGTCAAAGTAACCGCAAATCCCAATCGGCTGCTCTCTCTTGGGCTCGCCAACCCTCTGAGCAACCTTCGGATGGCGTAGCTCACGTCTGGCGCGGCCTTCCTGTCCAGCGCCTTCTCCACCGAAGCCTCTTGCTTCGCCAGCCTGCTCTCGTGCGCTGACAGGTCTGGTGCACCGCTCGTTGACGGTCCGGGCTCGCCGTCTCCTGCTCCGTCGGACCCACCCACCATATCACCTCCCTCATCGTCCTCTTCGCTCTCCTCATCGTCCTCGTCCCCTTCCTCCGCAGGCGAAGCCGCGAAAGAGTCCTGGTACGCGAGCAGCTCGGAGACGAGCTTGCTGGAAGCGTCAAGGCGCTCAGCCTTGGAGTGAGAGGCGAGGTGCCAATAGAGCGGCAAAGTGGCCGACATTCCGCCTACTTCTGGCTGTCGCTCGTCGGATGTGCCCTTAAGAACTGAAGGTGAACGTAGTCGAATTCAAGGACGGCAGGAAGTTGAGAGAAACTGCGGTCAAGCACGTGACCAGGCCACGCTGCGGCATGCTCAACCTTGTTATAGTCAACCCTGTCTATAAGCATACAGGTTTTGCTCGAGGGCCAAGGGGCTCGATGCGGTTTGGGCGTGGGTTAACGGGAGGTGAGCGAGTGAGCGAGCGAGCGCGCGGGACAGACGAGCTAAGGCGAACGCACCGGAACCACTTCTCGTCCATCTTGGCGACGTTGCCGTCGGAATTGGGGGACCCCGGTTCATCGTTCGACACCGGAGGTTGGACACCGGGAAGGTGTCCGC
>JAMDHV010000071.1:0-107831 GCA_029717575.1 Peribolospora kevripleyi | reverse complement strand
AGGCGACTGGAGTACGATCGTCTTTCCTACCCATGCACATATCCTACAAGGTCCCATCTGCGACGCCCCCTCGCCGCCCTGCGATTTCGATACGCCAAAGCGCTATTGCACTCTTGTTGCAATTCGCTCTGTCGTTACGATCTAGTATAATGTCAGGGAGGGGGCCCTACCTAGGACCGGCTCGACGGTCACCTAAACTCCATATTTAATAACTTAATATTTTATTATGCACTATGCTATTTTCCCAGAGGGAAACAGTATAAAACAAAACTCTATTGCAATTAATTAACCTTAGGGCGCGTTCGGCAACCGCAAGCCGCCGAAAATCCCTCTGTTGTAGAGTTGCATTTCCATACAAAAGTTGTGTTACGGAAATCGGCCGTTTTCGTCTTCCCGAACGGCGCCCATGAAATTCGTATGTTTGCTAGGTCCGCCTATATCCGTAGTCGTTGATCACATACATCTCTCGCCTTCGCCCCGACCGTCGTCTCATCATCACACCTCCAATCCACCCATCTGCATCTCGCCGGTTCCTGACCAGCCTCTAACAATACTGGTTCCCTCATCAACTATCGTGCGGCAGAGCAAGGAAGAGCACTGGGAGCAGTACCGAAGACGCCGTTGTCGGGCGGCTCTTCTGGTGGTTGTAGCAAGTGTAGCTTGCGCTGAGCTCTACGGCCGCCGCTACGTTCCAACAAAGCCTACCAACAAATATGCAATTCGCTCTGTTAGCTCAGTTGGTTAGAGCGTAGAGCTAATAACATTAGTTCACTCTAAGGTCACAGGTTCGACCCCTGTACAGAGCATCCTTTTTTGTATGATTTGCAGACTTTTTTCCTTTCGTATTTTTTCCCTCTATTTTGTTTTCCTTTTGTTTTCCTTATTTCTTGCCGTTGGGAACGCCTCTGCTGTTGCCTCTGCTCTTCAGAGTGATTCTTCACGCCGTTGAGAGAGTGGGCTTCTTCTCCGCTCGGGCTTGGCTTCGCTTCACCGACGCCGACGCCACGCCTTCGCCACGCCGACGCACCGTCTGCTTGTTTGTTCGTTCCTGCTGCGGTCGTTCCCCGGACTGCGAACCTCGGGCACAGCGTCGAGGCCGGAAGAAGCAAGGCAGTCAGTCGACGCCAAGCCATTCTTCCATCGTCTCACCACTCCCCTCTCTCCCCCATCCCGCGCGCCTCCTCTTTTCTCCACCATTCCTCCACTCCTTCCCCTCCCGCCTCCGAAGCCGCCTCGAGGCCGACCCGCCGCTAGCTAGCATGTTTGGCAGGCCCATCTGCGCTGCGCTACCGGAGATGACACGACACGACGGACGGACAGGATCGCGTTGGGTTGTCGACGCGACCGCTAGACCTACCCTGACGACCGACCGACCGAGACGCAGGCGTTCCTCGCCCGTTCACTAGCATTGGCTGGCCCCAGCACTCGCCTCGCCAGCCCATTGGCACTACCACCCCGGGTCCGCCCGCGCACGGGCCACCGAAGCCGAAGTCGAAGCCGACGAGGTGCAAGGAAGGACGGAAGGGAGGCCGAGGAGCGGACGATGGGGGGTTAGGGAAAAAGGCTTAAAAGGACGGTTGTCCTCTGCCCTTTTTCTTTTCCTCTTTCCTTCCTCACGACAGCCCCAGCTCTTGTCTCTGTACTCTAGCCCTCCCTCCCTCGTCCTTTGCCCTCCACCACGGCTCTATCCCTCTCCAAAATGAAGGCGAGCTCCGGCTCTCCTCATTCGCCCCTTCGTCAACGACGCTCACGCCCCTTCTCTTCTCTGTTCTGCTCTGCTCTGCTCCGCTTTCTCCCCAGGTCGCCGCCATCATCGCTCTCGTCGCAACCGCCGTCTGCGGTTTCGTCAACGCCACCCCTGGGCACCCCGCCTCGGGTCACTCCGGCGGGGTGAACAGCAACGTCATGCCCGACGCCAGGCTCGGCCATCCCAAGCGCAGCGAGACCGACACCTTTGTCAAACGCCAGGGAGATCAGTCCGGCCAGTGCAGCGTCGGCTCCATGCAGTCAGTCGCCTTTGCCTTGTCTCTCATTTTATCTCCTCCCTCGCGCCTCGCTCTCCTTTGACCAACCTCCCGTCTTCTTGCTCCCGCTTCCCCTTCCCCGCTCTCAGATGCTGCAAGGAAGCGACCGACGACGCTAGCCTCAAGGCGGCCTATAGCCTCCTCGTCTCGGCCAACACGCTCATCGGCACGCTCGGGTGCGCTTTTATCCGACCTCTCCTTCCCCGTCGCCTTCTATCCCTCCCTGCCCCCTCGCGCGACTCGTTCTGACTCGCAGCCCGTATTTTCCCGTTTTCGCAGCCTTGAGTGCGTTCCCATCGGTGTCCTCGGCGGTATCAACGTCGCCAAGTGAGCCTCCTCTTCTCACCCGTCCCGTCCGTCCAGCACAGCATACACGCGCCCTCCCTGACCAATTTTACCTTTTTCCTCCTCCTTCCCCCTTCTCACCGAGCAGTGAGTGCAAGGAGCAGGCCGTCTGCTGCCAAAACTCGACGGCCAACGGCCTCATCCAGACGCAGTGCACCCCGATCCAGGCCATTTGAGCCGGGTCGCCTCTTCGCGCTCTTCCTCTCTCTTCTTCGGCATCCAGACGCAGTTCACCCCCATCCAGGCCATTTGAGCCGGGTCGTCTCTTCGCGCTTCTTGGGTACCGGCGTGGCGTTTGGACGAGACCATTTCCCTTCCTTCCCTTGTACTGTACATATCTCGTCTCCTTTCTTGTCCATTCGATCCTAGAAACTGTCTCTCTGTCCATTCGCAAAACTTTTCGTCACATCGTCCCCAGTCCCCATGTTGTGGAAGCAATAGAGGTGGATCGGAAAGACGAGATAAGCTGGATCGATTTCTGAGTAAAGAGTATGCCCTTAACTTGTCAAAGACAAGAGGCCGAAAATGGCGGAAACGATGGAGGAGGATGGGCTCGTAACTCGCGAGTAAGACGAGAGGCACCGATAGGAAAGGGGAAAGGAAGCGGATCGTTCTCGACGGATGGAATAGCCGACGAAGGAAAAAGGCCCTGCTACCAATGTTGTGGACACAATGTCTTGGTAAATCGAAGAAGAAGGTCATCTACAAGAACAACAGGAGGGATTCTAGATGTCCTTCACCTCGATCAATGGTGTGGGGGATGCGCACGGCGGAGAACGCGGCGTCGCTCCTCTCCTCCGTCGTGTACTGCACCAACCTGTTCATGATGAACGTTCACACCTGGTTGAACCACACCCTCGTCTTGAACTCATTGCTCAAGGTCTCCATGGCGTCGCCGTCCAAGTTGTCCTTGAGGAAGATCTTGAACAACTTCGTGTACCGCACCGCACGAAGTTATTCCGCACGAAGTTGTTCAAGATCTTCCTCAAGGACAACTTGGACGGGATCGCCTTCTTCAACCAGGTGCGGACGTTCATCATGAACAGGTTGGTGCAGTACACGACGGAGGAGAGGAGGGACCCGAGCGTGTTCTCCGCCGTGCACTGATGTTGAGGTCCACGGCCGACCAGTTGAACTTGAGCGCCGAGGCCCAGGAGATGGCCAGGCTACATGAAGTACTGGAACGAGGTCATCAACAAGAAGCAACAACCCAATCGGGGCTCACGGAGGAGCCAAAGTACAGGGAGGAGTGGTACAACACGTCGGCCAAGGACAAGCACGTGTTGTTGAACCAGAAGTTGGACGAGGTCGTCCCCGGCCGACTTGAACACGGGGTACACGCACGACCAGGGAGTTGGAGGAGTACTTGAAGACCACGTTGAACCGGGACGAGGAGGCGACCTAATAGGTGATCTAGTGGGAGAAGTGCTTGATGGAAGTGTTGGTGTAAGATTTACCAAGACATTGTGTCCACAACAACCCCCATCACACGGAGCTGATCAATCGACTGACAAAGGCTGACGTCAGAAAAAAAAAGACAGAAAAAGGCAAAACGTCGCCCGAAACTCACCCACTCACCAAGGTGACTCCGGTCTTGAATCGTCGGCGAGACGTTCGTTTGCTCCTATCGTTCGTTGGACCCATGCTTTCCAACCCGTCTCGCACTCGCACTCGCACTCGCACTCTCACCCCCGCCCCCTCCTCTTCTCCGACTTCTTCTTCTCCTTCTTCTTCTTCCTCCCCCGCCGCCCGCCACCCGCGCAGACCGCCCGAACCGGGCGTCTCGGTGACGATAGGCAGGCCCCGCCACGACGTGCCGTACTACGACGTGGACGCGTTCGCGGGCCAGGGCGACCTCCGGTGCGAGGACCTCCTCGCGCGGTCCTGGCAAGAGGTCGAGATGTGGCCGCTGGTCTGGCAGACGTTGACGGAGGACGAGAAGAGGAGTGAGTGAGTAAGTGGGGGGGCAGAGCGGAGCGGAGAGGGAGTGAACCGAACCGGGGGCTTTCCCATCTTCTTCTCTCTTTCCTTGCTCACCCACCACCTTCCCTTCTCCTCATCTTCCATCCTCATAGCCCTCTTCTCCATCCGCTCTCGCAAGCGCCTCCGCCACCTCATCGAAAAGCTATGCGAAGCGTGGAAGAAAGGCACAGACAGCGAGGAGTGGTGGAAGGCGAGGGCTGAGTTGACTGTATGGGTTGAGCGGCTTTTGCATCGGGTTAGCCAAGCCAGCCTGCCTTTCCCGTCCAATCAACCGCCGGCCGTCCCGCTCATATTTTCCTTTCCCCTCCTTCCTCCTTCCTCCTTGACACCGCCCCCCCCCCCCCCCCCCCCCCCCCCCACCCCCCCCCCCCCCCCCCCCCCCCCCCGCAGGCCCCCACAAACCTCCGCCTCGCAATCTCCCGCGCAGGGCACATCCTCCGCCGGTATCCGTCGGCCGAAAGGGACCCGCACGCAGAGTACCATGCCCGCAAGGCCGAGTATCACATTGACGTGCCTGACGACGGGTACGACAGCGACGTGTCCAGCGCTGCCAGCGTTTCCGACGGAGCGTGCACGTAGGAGAGCATGCCTAGCACTATTAACATAGCGAAGTCCTGCAAAACTTGCTTACCCAAACATTAGTCTTGCTTAACCAAAATATTAATCTTGAGTTTGTCGAATATTCATCTTGCCTGTCCCGAATGGTTTTCCTGCAACCCTTCAAAAGCATTTAGGTAATCTTGCCACCTAGACCATCCATCCTGTCAAAAAAAAAAAAAAAGAAAAGATCTCGAGACTGACCACGCCATATCTCGCCTTCTGGTTAGCATACTCTATACAGTTAAGGCAACGTTTGGGAACGTACTGACCCAAGATGCTCAATATAGCGTTTCCAGATCAACGGGTTTCCTGTCAGCATGTGACAGCCGACAAAACCAAGATGGACTATTGGGCGGTTTTTTAACTTCTACATTCTTTGCCATCAAGGATGACATTATGATAATCGATATTGACGTTTGCGCATCCTTAGTTAACATTCAGGCCGTCAAGGACTGCAGAGAGGTGTCCATATTCTACAATAACGAGTCCAAGAATTCTTCGGGGGCCGTTGGCAACCATGCCGGTCCCCGGTAGGAGGACGTCGGATAGCGCGCCGCCTTCGCCTCCATTCTGACGAGAATACTCGCTCGCATGTTTGCTTTTCGATTTTCGATTTTCGTTTTCGATTTTCGACACAACACCAATGTCAAGAAGATCGGAGAGGTGGTGACGGGGACGCAGCAATACGCCGCGGTTGGTGGGCGGAGGGGGGCGAGAACGGGGAAGGGAGGAAAAAAAGAAGACGGGGTATTCTGATGATACAGCTACCTACCTACACACACGAACGAGCACGCACGCTAAGGACGAGAAATAGAAATGGCGGAGAAGACTAGAAAGGGGTGGCTGTTTTTTTGCTTCTGCGCCACCGACCAACTGCGCACGGAGCGCAAAAAGGTCATCATGAGGAGTGAGGAATGGGGCGCGCGGAGCCGTCAGAGCAAAACCCAAATGAGCAGCGAGTTAAGTTGAGACGAGGGGGAGAACATAGCGTAAGAGGCGAAGGAGAAGATTGTTCCATAGCACCCTGTCGACGCGAGTTGGTGACCAAGGCCGAGCGAGGCCAAGACGGAAATACCTCGACGAAAGGGGACGACGCCAGGGCGCAGCGCACATGGCGAACGGTGGCAAGGCGGGCATAAGTCGGGGAGACGGGGCCGTCGTCTAAGCGTTCACGAAGCGAAAGCATAGTTGGCCGCTTGCGGAGGTGCGTTACCTGGAGAGGGCCCCGGCGAAGGCGAATGGACGACGTGGTGAGCCAGAGTGGGACTGGCAGCTTTGCCCATCGCGCCCACGGCTCCAGCCACAAGCTGAATGTTGGGCCTCCAGGCGTGCAGACCGTTGGGCATCATACCCGCTCCGGCCGCCTGCTGCTGGTGCAAGCCGGCGCCGGCCGCTAGTCCACCGGCGCCGGCCGGTTGCGTGGCTTGTTGGGCGATCTGCATCGCTCGTTGTGGTGGCGACATGGCGTTGTTGGGAGGAGACCCGGCGTGTGACATCGGTGGCGAGCCAACGATGATACCGTTGACGGCCAACTGTTGAGGCAAGCGGCCGTTCATGCCCATGTGGTTGGCGATGGCGTGGCCGTTCGGGACCTGAATCGCCGCCGAGCTCGCGACCTGCTGAGCCGTTTGAGACTGCGACAGCGGGTGCGGTTGCTGGGGAACCGAGCCGTTGCGTGCAGCGACTTGCAAAGCCGGTCGCATCTGATTCGCTCTGGGTAGTTGCTGATGCCCGGCCTGTTGCTGCTGTTGTTGCTGTTGTTGTTGCTGCTGCTGTTGTTGTTGCCTTTGCTGCTGCTGCTGCGGCGGCGGCTGCTGGAACGTGCCTGGACGCTGCGGGGGCGATCCTGCGGGAACGGCGGGCTTGGCGGCGGCGGCGGAGGCCGCCACTGGAACGGTTATCTGGTTCGCCTGTGGGATCTGCGGAGCGCCCGTCGGCGTTGAGACGCTAGCTTTCGGCGTCGTGGCCCCAGCGATCGGTTGGCCTCGCAACGCGAATATCGAAGGGCTTTCCGGGGGCTCCCTGATGACGGCTTCGGCTGCCGCGAGGTGGGCGGTGTCGGTCATGAGCATTTGGAGATCGCTCTCCTGAAGCAAGCCCATACGGTAGCGTAGGAACCTTCGGAAGCATCACAGGAGATCAAGGTTAGGGTTAGGGTCGTCGCTCTGGGGCAATGTAAAAAAGGGAACAAAAACGTACCGATGATCGTAATCATCCAACACAGCCTCCTCGTCGTCCTCCATTCCACCCAAGCCCGTGAGACCTTGGCCGGCCCAGATGCCAGCCTCGTCGTCGTATTTCCACCTCTCCTCAAGCCTCTTCCACCGCTCTTGCTCCTCCCACAACGCCTGCGTCTCCTTGTTTTGCTTCTCGCTCTCCTCCTCCGCGTTCCCCATCTCCACATCCCCGTCGTCGACGTCGACTTCTGGTGCCTTGCGCTTTCGTAAGGAGACGGACGAACGCAAAGGACCGGTGGGTTCTAGAGACACAGTGGAGTTGAAGCGGGACGCTTCGGCCTTGTCGTCCAAACGAGGGAAGGACGAGCCGAAAAGGAGCGAAGGTCGAAGATGGGAAGAGAAGGCGAACGGGCCCGTCAATGGGACGGTCGAGCTGGCTTCCGGGGGGTCGAAGAGGCCAGAAGTACGACTTCGGTACGCCGATAAAGTCGTAGGTGCCGCGCTAGGCGCTGGCGGTCTTCGATCGAGTAACACGCGACCGCCTCTGCCGACGCGACGGCGGAAGGACGGCTGACGGCCCTGAGGAACGGAGCGGGAGAGGGAACCCCATGCCGATGGCGTAACAGAGTCGTCCGCCGAGCCCGGGGTAATCGTTCGGAAGGCCTTGAGATGAGCGGGGATGGAGCTGGGCTGCCAGCTCGCGTCGCTGCCGTCTTCCCAACCACCATCGACCTTGGCCTTGCGCTGGAGCTCGTCTTCCACGAACTTTTTGACCTGCGCCACGCGATCGAGGATGGCCGCTCCCAATCCCTGACTTGTGCTCGGTCCTCCTGTCGTCGGGCTGGCGGTCGTGCCCGTCGAGACGGTGCCGTCCTCGTTGCGCGTCTTCCGCACAAGTTTGATCGTCCCGCTCGTCGAGTCTTCCTTCTTGGCTTTTTTCGGCGCCGGCGCCGCCGTCCGGCCGGAGCACAAGAGCTCCACGTCCTCGCGGCCGTCATCGGGGCCCTTGATGGTGTACTGCCGCTTGACGTCTAGGAGAGCCTGGCCGGCTTCCCAAATCATGCGCTCCATGGCCAACACGTTCTTCTTCTCGCGCTCGCGCATGACCATGGCCCTCAGGCCGGCGACGGCGGTCTCGAGCTCTGATCGTAATCGGACCAGTCTCTCGACGGACTGGTTGTCCGCCCGTCTGGCCTTGCGCATGACCTTGACATCGCGGCGGCGGAAACAGACGTACGGGTCGTTGTCGTTCGTCTCATCATAGTTGAGCTGCGGCACGATGGGACGACCGCCGACGCGGATGCGCCGTGCTTTCCAGTGCGGATAGACCACCTTGGCGACGGGTTCGAGGGCGGACAGATTGTGGTACGGGTTGGACGGAGACCAGGACAAAGCGGCGGAGGATGTGGACGCCGACTCGGGCAAGGTGGGGAGAGCGAGCGCATTGAGAGGCGAATGGGGGCCGAAAGCCGACAAGAGGTCGTCGAGCTCGGGAACTTGGGAGACGTCCTGAGAGCGAGACGCGGGGAGCAAGCCGGCGATAAGCGGGTGAATTTCGATACGGGCGGACCAAGAGGGTGGGGTGCTCACCATGTGAAGAAAGGGCACCTTCTCGTCCGTCACCCTCTCGAATACGGTCATACACATCTCAAACTCATCCTCGCCAACGATGACACGCTTGTCCACGTCGAGGACGGCCTCTGCACCGGCCTCCTCCTTTGCCTTGCCCTTTCCCTTGGGCGGGCTGGCGCCGTTGGGCTTAGCGTTACCGCCGGGGTGCGCGTCGCCGTTGGCGGCAGGCTTGCCGTTGGCGAGCTTGCCGTTGGCCGCCTTGGGTACCCCGCCGCCTGCAGCACGCACGCTGACGTTCCAGGACTCGATCCATTCCTGGTCTTCCTCGTCGAGGCAATAGGACGGGCCGCGGCACGCGTCCTCGACGGTGTCGCTGAAGCGGATGTAGGTGCGTGGGTCGGCAAACGCGTATCTTCGGTAGAGGGCGTGGTACTCGTCGTCGGGGAGGACACCCTTGGCATCGGGCGTGGGGATGTGCGACGCCGACGACTGGGTCGCGGCGAGGGCGAGCTGAAGGTGGTGCTCCTGTATCCAAGCGAGCGGGCACGTGACACGATGCAGACAAGCTTCGTCAGCGACGCGGTGCTGCGGCCATCCAAACCCTTAACCCTACTCGACGCGTGGGGGGCGGCTTGTGACGTGGCAGAGTGGGTGGCAACAAGAGGGGGGAGGGGGAGCGGGGCCGGGTGCTTACGCCTGCGCCAGGGGGGAAAGGTAGCGAAAAAAATGGAGAAAAAAGGGAAAAATGGGACTCACGCTCCTCTCGTGTTCCTCGATGCCGAGGTCGGCCTCCTCCTGGGCAGGGGCGCCGGCATCGGAGTCGATGCCGTTGGGGCCTGGGGCTGTGGCGGAGGGGTGGTGGAAGAGGTGGGTGCCGTTGACGACAGCGAGGCGGGTGCGGAAGGCGACCTTTCTGGTCCGAACGTTGCGCGAGGACGTGTTGGCCGCCTTCAAGGGCATGACAGGAGGGAGGAAGGGAGCGAGGGGGATGTCATCTGACGGGGAGAGGAGGGGGATGGATGGATTAGAGGGGGGGTGGAAGGAGGGGATGGTCCAGCGGGATGCCTGCTCTCTCTGAGTGAGGCCTCTCAGGCAGGCGGCGGGCGGAGCGGGTTGGGCGAGGCGGGCGCGGTTGGAGTGACTGGCCGAGCACGAAAGACGCGGCGAGTTCGGGCGGAAGAGGAAAAAGGGGGCGAAAAAAAATCATAACCCTGCCCTCTTTCTCACCTGCCGCAGCACTCTCACCGCTCCGCTCCACCTTTGAGATCGCTTGATGGACGCAGTCAGACTGTCAAACAGACGGACGCACAGACGCTCGCTTCCTCCGCTTCTCTTCTCACATCCCCCCTCCCTCCCTCTCCGATAGCTGCCATGTCCGAACACGACCTCACCGCCACCCACCTTCGGTACCTCGACCGACACCTCGCCTTCCCCCTCCTCCAGCGCCTCCAGGAGCTCGAGATCTACCCGCAGGAGCAGATCACCAAGGCCCAGTATGAGCTCGCCAAGGAGACAAAGATGGTCGACTACGCCGTCGAGCTCTTCAAGCAGAGCTTCCCCGGGCAGGAGGTACCCAAGGGTGAGCGCCTCGGACCGAAGCGAAGCGAGCCCGTGCACGCCCAGACGAGAGAGACGTCGAAATAATACAAACACACCACACCGTATGCTCTCCCACCCTTCACAGAGTTCGACCAGCGCCGCCAGGACGCTCTGGACCAGAACGAGAGGCTGCAGGAGCAGGCCAACGCCCTGCTCGACGTGATCGAGAACCCGGAGGTGGCGCAGAACCTGAGGCAGGACAAGGTGCAGAACCTGGCCTACCTCAAGGAGCATTACGGCGTGCGTCCTCCTTTCCTTTCCTTTCCCCCTTCGCCTGTCTGTCCGTCCGCTCATCCCTTCTTCCCGTCCTACTGCAGGTCACCAATGAGCAAATTTATGCGCTCTACGAGTCCGGCCAGTTCCAGTTCTCTTGCGGCAGCTACGGCGTCGCCTCCTCCTACCTCTACCACTACCGAGTTCTCACCACCGAGAACACGCACTATCTTTCCTCCCTCTGGGGCAAGCTCGCCTCGGACGTGCTCACGGGTGCCTGGGACAACGCGCTGGAAGAGCTCAACCTCCTCCGTGAGGCTATCGAGTCCGGCCGATACTCCGATTCTCCCACCCACCAGCTCAATCAGCGCACTTGGCTCCTCCACTGGTCCTTGTTCGTGTGGTGGAACCACCCGAAGGGACGAGAAGGGCTCGTCGAGATGTTCTTCGCCCCTCAATATCTCAACGCCGTCCAGGTCGCCTCATGGTGGCTCCTCCGCTATCTCGCCGCCGCGCTCATCATGACTCGCCGCACCACCCGCACCTTCACCATCATCAACCCGCCCACGTTCGCGAACCCCAACAATCCCAACGCGCCCCTCAACACCAAGCTCAGCCCCGCCGCCGCGATCCGCGACCTGGTGCGCATCATCGGCCAGGAGAGCTACCGGCTCAAGGACCCCGTGACCGACTTTGTCCGCGAGCTCTACACCGACTTTGACTTTAAGAAGGCGCAGGAGGAGCTGAAAAAGGCGGAGAGGGTGGTGCAGGAGGACTTTTTCCTCCAAGAGTACGCCGACGACTTTATTGAGAACGCGAGGTTCCTCGTCAGCGAGGCCTACTGCAGGATCCACCAGCGGATCGACATTGCGTGAGTGGCGTGGCGACGACGACGATCATCGGGCGCTTGGCTGACCTTGGGCTCCTCCTCGTCGGTTCGAACTCGGACCTCAGCGATCTCTCGGCGCGCTTGAACATGTCCCAGGAGGAGGGTGAGAAGTGGATCGTTAATTTGATCCGCGACACGCGTGCGGATGCCAAGATCGATCTCAAAGAGGTCAGTCCTCCTTCCTTCCGGGTTATGTATCGATTTTGGGCCTCGCTTACGTCGTCGTCGTCGTCTTCCTCCCCCTTTACCCACGCACAGAACACGGTCTTGATGAACCAGTCCCACCCACCCGTCTACCAGTCCGTGATCGAGAAGACGAGGGGCTTCACTTTTCGCACCGCCGCCATCGGTCAGGCGATGGACCGACGCGCCCATCCGCCCGATCAGCAGCAGAACGGCGTCGGCGCTCGCGGCGAGGGGCGGGAAGGCGGAAGGGGCGGTCGTGGTGGCAGGGGCGGCGGCGGCAGGGGTGGCGGTCGCGGCGGCGGTGCGAGGGGCGGTCAGGGAAGGGCGGAGGGTGAGCAGCAACAGCAGCAGCAGCGACAGCAACAGGCGCCTGGCGAGTCCGCGGGTGCACCGACCAACGTGCCCGCGCAGGTCGGTGTGGAGGCATGATCTCCATCTCTGCTTCCCCTCCCGACTTTTTTATCTGCCTTTTCCCCCTTCTCACGCGAGACTTGCTTCGTTCGTTCGGTCGGTGGGATGACATGCCCGACCCGATGGATCGCCGGACCGGCCGGCAGGTCGTTCTGTCGGACGCGCGCACCCCGCACACACTCACGCACACACTTACACACACGCTGGCGAGGCACGGAGATGTACGAGTACTACCCTCTATTTCCCTTACGTCCATGTGAAAAAATAGCGCGGCATGCGCACCGCATTTCCTTTCCTTTCTTTCTTAACAGCCCCGCTCTGGCGGATCATGCCGCTAACGTAAAGTTCGTATCGTATCCTGACCATGACCCTCGTCCGTCCCGATCGTCTCGTAGTCTTTTTTGGGAGCGACGGACGGACGGACAGAGGGACACAGGCAGACGGACATGAAGCGCTAGGCACGGTTGGGTTGGCTTGGGTTGGGCAGGGTCGGTCGGCTGACGTTTTTCCAAAGTGCATGGGTTCTACCTACATAACAGGGGAGGGTTCGAAGGAGGCGTCCGATTCCGATTGACATGCGTCCATGGCTCGACGTGACAGGACCACGGCGTGGATTGAAGGGTTTTTGCGCGGCGGACCGACTAAACAGGTTTGTCCGCGCACGGATCTAACGCCAGACGAGCCAAGCGACCGACCGCGCGCGCAGTGAGCACGGTAGGGAGGTAGGGAGGGAGAGGCCCTTCGTGCTATGCTGTGTCGCCTGGTCGGCGGCAGGGCGGCGCTGAGAAGGGCGCGCCGCGCCGGGACGAAAAGGTTGGGTCGACCGCGGTCGAAATGCGAACCGCCGAGGGACCGTTTGGCACGCTTCTCGTCCTTCGGCCGTTGTCCACCGCCCTCCGTCCGCTCGTTGGGTCGCCGCCTAGGCCCCGGCCTGCTGGAGATCGCTCTCTTTCCGGAAACGAGAGGCAAGCGTCTGATCCGCTGACGGTCGGCGAGACTATGATGGCGTCTGAGATGACCGACAAAGACGATTAAAAAGGCCAATGAGGGAAAGGACGTGGCTGTGATGAATGGTCGATGGCTCGTCTGACGCGCCTTTCCACGCCATCGGGCCCATCAAATAGGGGGCAAGGTAGCGGTGGGGCGAGGGCCTGGAGAACGGCGACAGCTGATAAACCATGTCCAAGGTTTGAAGCGCATCGGCCAGGACGACGACGACCCCGCCAAGCCGAATCCCGTCTCGTCCTAGTCCTCCACATTCTCGTCCAGGAACTTCATAATCATGTCCTTGGCGACCTCCTTCACTTCTTCGGGCAATGTTTCTGCGAGTGTGTGAGCAGACGGTGGAAGACACGACCAAGGCCATAAGATGGAAGACGGTTCAAGGACATGAGGGTGAGTATGCATCGTCGTAGAGGGGCGACCTAGGTGCCCCGTGAAGGTCTACGGCCACAGCTTTGCTGCTCACGTAGCGCGCGTGGTATCACCTCGGCCTGAAGGGAAGCCAATGACGGCATGTCAAATGCTGCTGCTCGTTCTGGATCCATTACCCAAACAACGCGAAACAGAACAGTTCAGCTCGACCTCGGGCTGAGAGAAAGGGAGATGAGCGGAGACGTGCAGAGAAACGGTACCTTTGGCATAGTCCACCACTCTCGCTTCCCATTCTGTGTCTTCCAACATGGAGTAAATCTGCTGTCTAACGCTGTAGGACCGGGACCATACCGTTCCAGAGGCATCGGTTGCGGGACAGGTTCACCATGACCATGACGGACAGAAGAGCAGATGAATCGATCTGTGCATCGCTTGCCGTCCTCTCTGCCCCAATCCACGCTCTCAGAAAGCCCAAAGACAAAGCTTACAAGACGTGTAAAGACACGTACCTCATCATCGCTCCGCTCAACACGAAGCGCTCGTGCAACGCGTTGTAGAGCGTCTCCTTCTCCTCGTCCTGCCACTGTGACCTTCTGTCCTCCCCTTCGTCCTCCAAATCCCCCGACGCTTCCTCTTTCGCGCCCTCGTCCGCCCCTTCGCTGCCGGTGCTGGTGCCGTTAGGCGGCATTCCCAACACGTTGATTGGTTCTCGCCCGCCACTACCGTTACTACCGTTCGCACCTTCTCGCGCCAGGCCGTTGGGCGCTCGGCCGTTCGGCTGAGGGGTCATCGGTGGTGTTGGGCCGAAGATCACAGGAGTGGACACAAATCCAGGAGCAATTGAACGTCGTACCAATGTACCTCGGCGGACTGAGAAGTGAAAGGAGGGGAGAAATGGAGCAAAACTGGCGAAAGAAGATTGGAGAACAGTACAGTATTGACAGAAGCAGCGCGGGGACGTCGAGGTCGATCACGTGCGCACAACGATCGCCGCAGTTTCTCCCTTCGTGACCGACGGCCGACTTGCATGTACCGACAAGCGACCCGTCTCGTCCGACTCAACACCTCAGCAAGAATGGCAGGCGACGCAGCTTCCAAAGAGGTAAACGACGCCGCGTTGGTGGACAGCGCGTTGCCGGCGATAACGTCCGATCTCGAGGCTGAACCCTCTGGAGCGGCGCGTCGGGCTTCCACGCCTTCACCCTCGTCTCCCAGCGAAGCCAATGCAGGCTCTGACTCTTCCAGCTCGGATTCGGACTCGGACTCCGGTTCAAGTGCTTCTTTATCCTCCGGAGGATCGAATGAAGAAGCTCCATGGAAAACGGAAGGCTATGAGGATAGAAAGCGGGCGAACATCGCTGCGTTCTTAAAGGCCTCGATGGAAAGGGTGGAGATTAACAGCGAGAAAGGGGCGGGGAAGGGGAAGGATAAGGAGGCGGGAGGAGAGGGGGAACAAGAGAACAAGGAAGAAGAGGAAGATGTGATTAAGCTTGATGCGGACGATGCCGATGTGAACGCAAAGGTGGAGCGATTGGGGTGAGTCTTCTCCTCCGTACGCCTGCCAACGGCGTGGGTATGTCCACTTGCCCCGCTTACCCTGCCCGCATCATCCTTATTTTCCTGGCTATGCTTTGACACCATTTGACCCACTTTTATCATATCACATCGTCTCATCCAGCCCACTACCGAAATTGGACCCAGGAGCGCTCTTCCAATATAACCTCCCCTCTCCTTACCTTTCCCGCACGCCCTCTTCATCCGCCGCAAACGGCGCATCACCAGAAGCCACCACTTCTACCTCCGAGTCAGGAAAAGATGCGCTTTCTTCGACACGACGAGCCCAATTGAGCGAACATGACAAGCAGGTCGACAGGTTCCTCGACCAGCTCGAGAGCGGTGAGAGGATCAACATGAAGGGCGAGCCACTGAAGAGCAAGGGACAGATGAAGAGGGAGAAGATGGCTGTGAGTCGTGCTGTGGAAGTCGAGCCCGTTTAGAAGTTTGCATATCGTGACCCTTTTAGGCCCGTCGGCTCTCTGACATGGGATCCTCTTCCGCTCATTCACAAGGCCAAAGCATCCACAGCTGGCAAAAATTGGTTCGATATGCCGGCCTTCCCGGCCGATTCTCCTTCCAAACCCGGAGAGTCTTCCTCGTCGACGTCGACAAGCTATGGAAGAGGACCGACGGCAGAGGAGATGCGGAGAGAGGTACAGGCGCTCAGGCTCCGGAACTCGTTGGATCCGAAGAGATTCTACAAGGGAGGAGTCGACAAGGGCATGCCGAAGTTTGCGCAGGTGAGTCCCGGGTCTTGTCTTGTTGTCCTGGTGTAGTGACCTTGGTCACCCGCACACTGTAGCGATGACGAGAATCGCAGAGCATTGTCTGACCGATTGGAGGGCCTCGTGCTTGGCTTTCTTCCCTTTGCCTCGTCTCTCTTCCATACGCCCGCTCAGCTTGGAAAAATCCTTCCCTCCGCCTTGGAACCTGCGTCGGTCGTCCCGCGCGCAGAACGGGGGAAATCGATCGTGGAGGAGCTCATCGCGGACGCCGAAGCGAGCAAGTATACCAAGCGCAGGTTCGCGGATGTGCAAAGCAAGGCGAGCAGTGGAGGGAAGAAGTGGGCGAAGGAGAAGAAGAGGAAGAGGGAGAAGTCGTGATGGTGGTGAAGATACAGCCTGGGCGGTGTCTTGTATCGTTTTTTCTCCTTGTATAGACTATATGGCTGCCCCTGCCTACCAGCGACGTTCTTTGAGCGTCGTCGCTTTCTCCGTCACCACCGTGGAATACATGTGTACAAGGGCACGATGAGTCCCACGCCGCCTCCCTTCATTGACCACACCTAACGATCGCTGGCGATTCCCTCGCAGTAGCAGCGCATCGACGCTCCTCCACCTCTGTGATCTCGAACAACCAGGTATAACTCTCCCCGTACATAGTCGAATTCACACTGCGTCCTCCGATAAGGGAATACTAGGTGAGAGCCGTCCGCTTCGCTTGCAGTTCTACGATAGGTATATGACATCATGTACGCTATATTCGCAAGCATGCTGTAGAGAGTCGCTTGCGCAAATCCGACATCAGGCCCGGCCCCATCCCTGCAGATTTGTTTGTTGTTTGGAGGGTCATAAACGAGTGGTGACGGACTGTGATGATGATATGGAGTGCGACGCTGGGTACCTTCCAAACCAACACCATCCGCGACTTTGCCATCCATCCACTCCGTTGGCCGACCACTAATCTTTCTTCTCCTCATGCCCCCTTCTCGCCGCCTCCAATGCCTCGTTCTCAAACCCGTCCACGACAATGACCTCCAATCCAGCCTCTCGCAGCTTGCGATTCCCCTCACATGCCACAAAGTCGTCGGGCTCGCTCACGCCCACAAAGATCCTTCTGAAGAGTTTTGAGGAGAGGATGCGGTCCACGCACGGGGTGTTGCCCGACAGACGGGTCGAGCAAGGCTCCATGGACGTGTAGAGGTCCAGCGAGTTGGGTCGGAGGTGGAGGTGGGGCGGCGGCGAGGCGAGGAGTTTGTCGAGCGCACATTGCTCGGCATGCGTGTTCCCTGGCAGTTCGCGCGAGTAGCCTGTCGAGACGATCGATGCTTGTCGATCACCACCACCATGGCTGTCACTGTCACTGCCGGGAGTGGCGGATGAAGAGACGGAAGGATCGACGATTACGCAGCCCACACAGAACGCCGTGGGCGTGGGCACGCAGAGACGCGCGAGAGAGACGGCGGTGCGCATGTGCGCTGTGTGGACTTCGTCTGCGAGGAAAGAGAGGACGACGTCAGCGAGGGAGCGCTTCATACCTCTTCCACCAACCCGCCGGGGGGGGGGGGGGGGGGGGGCGGCGACACCCGCAAACGGGCGCGGGCCTCGGACGCCTTGCAACGCTCACCCGACGTCGTTGAGGCCATCCTGGATACCCTTCGGTCGTCAGTCTATGGACATGCCCTTGGTAGTCACAGTCTACAACCGTTCAGAACCATAAGACGACGAAACCAGGTCGCCGTCGATCAGATTCCGCAGAACCCTAACCCTTTGCCATGCGTACGTGCCCTTAACTACGATTTACACCTTCGGGAGAGCTAGCTTCGGGAAGCCTATATATGATAGAAGTACAGATAATGACGGAGGCATACATGTGTTCGACAGCAGCACGTCGGGCACCGACGACCGACGACGATTAGAGAGAACGGCTTAGAAACGGCCGTCCAGGCGCCTGAGGGAACGGACGGCTGTCACTCGACTTACCCCACCGGGCGCCGGCTCGGTCCGGCGCTCGCCTCCATCTCCCCTTGCCCGGACCTTGTGCCTCGGCCGCGACTACCGCGAAGAGCTTGAGCGAGGGCCCTCCCAAGCTCTGTCGCCGAGCCTTCCGCGCCTAGAAGCCGAGCGACGGACGCCTCATGGAGCACGATCGCCGAGCCTGGGACCTCCAGGACGGCGAGGGACGGCAAGACGTCGGTTACCGTGCTGGCACCGTGGCGCCAACCTCCTCAGCCTCCGACTCTTTCCCTTGCGCGACGCCCGTATACTCCCTTGACCCGTCCTCCCCTCGTTTTGTCTCCTCCCGAGCTGACGCTGACCACTTTGCCCGCTCCTCAGCGCGCTTCTCATGTGTTCCCTCACCTCTTGAACGACGCGTCGTACGTCGGCCTCGTCGGATAGACCTTGAGCGCGGAGCTGCTCTCTGAGATCGGAGGTATGGTTGGCGAGGTCAGTGATGGGGAGGGAGGAGACAGGGGCGGCGCCAAGGAGACGCTCGATAACGTCGTCGACGGAGGCACTCTCGGGTCCCGCGGAGGAGAGCTATGCGGCGAGCATGGCGTCCAGACGTTCTCGCGCTGGGGCGTTGCCCGCGGCGTCCGGATCCATGGCCCTGGCTTTGCCTTTGTCGATGCCCGCTCTCGCCGGGCCATGGATGGCACCTCCGTCCCTGTCATCGTCGTCGTCGAGACAAGAGCCTTCGCGTGAAGTCGAAGCACTCCCCCTCCTGCCGCTCGTCTCCGTCCCCGCGGAGGCATACCTCGCCAAGAAATCCTCCTCTTCGCCCGTCCCCACGAGCTCCACCTCGCTCTCGTCCTCCGCCGCCGGCGCCCGCTCTCGCTCTCCCTCTAGTCCCTCTTCGCCCTTTGCTCGTCCTCGAGCCAAGCTCCACTCGATGCCGTAGTTGGCGCCGGGAACGGGATCGAAGCCCTGGATGCGCTTGCTACCTCTCATCTCCTCCAGCGTCCGCCCGCTGAGGAGGCTCGTCGCCTTGCTCTCGCTCAGCTTTGTTTCACCCTCGTCGTCCTCCGTCCACCACGAGCGCACCGAGCGCTCGCCACGGCGACCCAAACCACCAGACTTGCCCTTTCCGGAGCTCTTTCTGGAGGGTTTGAAGAGAAGCCAATGCAACGTGGTCTTGTGCGATCGAGAGTACACGATTCGGCCCTCGTCGTTCCATCTCAGTCCAAACGTAGAACGGGGGAGGCGCATGCCGTGGAGGGTGAAAAAGATGGACTTGCGCGCGAAGGAGCGCGAAAGGCGCTCTTCGTGGGTAAGGGGAGCGGGGGAGGAAGAGGGCCGGTGAGAGAGGTCGTCGTTGTCGTCCGAGGACGCGGAGGTTGTGGCGTCAGAGGCGTGGTCAAGCTCATCCGCGTGTGGGTGGACTGCGAACGGAGGTAAAGCGGTGGCGCAGAGAAGGGGAAGAAAGTCGAACGCGGGACAAAGTTCATCGACCGGTTTCCCTCTCCCTCTCCGAGACCAAAGCCGAAGGCTGAGTGAAGACGACGGATGAGGGAGGGAGGAGGTTGGGCAACTGACCTTCATACCACCCGACATCCCACATCATCTGGGGATCGCTCCCACCGGCGTCTACCAAAGTGTACCCCACCGCATGGGGCTCGGTATGGATGGCCAAGCGGGGCCAGAGGCCGTTGTTCGAGGAGCGATGGAGGCCTTTCGGTATGGCCCAGCTAAGCGTCTTACCACCGCACTGGAGGCGGAGGTCGTAGTGAAGGCGGGTGGCCTGCGAAGCGGCAACAGCGAACGGTCAGACCTGCAGGAGGCGCCGCACCGCATCGAAAAGGGGAGGCAGTTCATGTATGCATTGACGTCGATCACACACGAATGGGAGGTGAAGTGTAGAGACGATGTGCACAGCCGGCCAGACTCACGTCATGGAGTTGAATGACGTAGAAGTTCCTCTTGCGAAGGCAGGGGAAACGGCGGAGGATTTCCGGATGGAAGCCCCACGGGTTGTCCGGGTCGGGGACGGCAGCAGCTTTAAGAGAACGGGGCACGGGCGTCGAGATATGAGAGGGGGAATAGGTGGGGCGTGTCTGGTCAGCAGAGGCGATGTGGACATGGCAAGTCGCTGGAGAAATATAGGTATGAGGTGCGAGGACGTCTACTGAAAGCGACACGTCGGAATGAGGCGAGACGTCCTCTGGGCGCGAGCTTTGCTGTGGAAGAAGAGACGGAGGAGTTGTCGGTGCGCCCTGATGAGAAGGTGGAGGAAGAGAAGGAGGGAAGAGCCTCGCCCTCTTCGAGCGGAAGAAGGCCGCGGCGCCTTGGCCCTTCTTCGGGGGCGGATGGAGTGCTTGACGGGTGGAGTGGGTCATGGTATGAAGGTTCGGCCGAGCGCGGCTACAGCGTCGATCGACATGAACCTCAGCACAAGTGAATGTGCTTCTTCCTCCTTTTCTTTCTCTCCGTTTGCCACTCTCGAGCAGCCCTGCGTGCCGCTGGCCGTTGCCGTCCGTACGACGTCTGCTCTCATGGATGGTGGTAGTTACCCAACTGGGTGGTCGTGTCTTAAACCGAGGCCGATCGCCGCTCGCTGCAGAGCGGAGATAGGCGGCCACATGTGCGGTGACCTCGACGGACACACGACTGGGACTAATAAATGGCCGAGCTCACGGCGAACTCACCTCGACCTGTCCAAGTCAAGTCAAAGCAAGCCCGCTGCTTCTTTCCATCTTCGCCTCCATCGCCTCCCCGTCGCTGCCTGTCTGTTGTTGACGCACTGCCCCGTCTCTCGCCTCGGGTTTCGCCGCTAAACCACGAGTGCCCTTCCCAGGGCTTTCAGGTGCGTGAGGGCCGGATCGGCGAGGATTAAGCCTCTCGGGTCGGAAGGAGGAAGGAAGGCGCCAAGGCGCCGGGCGACCACTTACTCCGTTGGAGCAAGCTCTGCACGAACCGGCGACGGCGCTGACGACTTTGATGTCTCTCTCTGTCTCCTGTCGCCCGGTTTGTTGCTCGCGCATTACGGTCAACCCCGCACACTCACCCCCGCAGTCATTCACGCCGTCGTCTGTCTCCTACACACTGCCGTCTCTCTTCCTTTCTTCCCCCACGCGTCCACCTCTTCGTCACATTTTCTTCTCCATCTTCATCGCACCACTCTCTTCTCCTCTTCCCGCCACTCCCTCCCCCTTACGGCGCCAGACAGCGCAAGATGGCTACACAACTACCGCCTTCTAACGAGTGAGTTCCTGTCCGGCTCTCACCACGATCCTTTCTAACCTCGCCTATATTCCCATCTTCCCAGTCTCCGAGCCACCTGGAGCTTCCTTGAAAATGGCATAGACGCCATGGTGAGTCTCTATTCTCGCCGCCCTTATCCTTCCACCTGGACCCCCTCGTTCACCTTTCCTTACCGCAACCCGTTTCTCAGATGACCCGGCTCTTGGAGGGCATGTCTTACAACCAGTACATGTCCCTCTACACCGTCGCCTACAACTACTGCATCAGCAGCAGGATGCACGCGACCGCCCAACCGCTCGGCAGTGCCAGCCAGGGTAGGGGTCAGTATCCGTCCACGGCCCGTTGGCACCCTTCGAGGACGTATACTCGTCTGCTCGTCTTCTCATCCACCTCTCCGTCTTTGCCTTGCATTCCACCGCTGCAGCCGGAGCCAACTTGATGGGCTCAGATCTTTATAATCATCTCGTCAAGTACTTCCAGGAGCATTTGTGGCAAGTACGCAAGGTGCGTCCCTCGCCCCTTCCATCTCGCCGTTTATCTACCGTTCTCGTCTCTTCCATCTCACCCACCCTCCTCTCCCCGCCTTCAGGAATCCGAGCAGTACATCGACGAGCCATTGCTTAAGTTCTATGCGCGAGAGTGGGAGCGGTACACAAATGGAGCCAACTACGTCCATCGGCTGTTCACATACCTCAACCGTCACTGGGTCAAGCGGGAGAAGGACGAGGGGCGGCGGAACGTTTACAACGTTTACACGGTGCGCCTTCGCCTCTCTGCCCCCCCACGGTCACACTGGTTGGTTCGGCCGTGCTGACTCGTTCTTTTTTCCCGTCTCCTCCACGCCTCTATCAGCTCGCCCTCGTCCAATGGAAAAAGGAGCTTTTCGCCCATGTGCAGAGCAAAGGCAAACTGATCACTGCTCTGCTCAAGCAGATAGAGAAGCAGCGCAATGGAGAGGTGATCGAGACTGTCCTAGTGAAGAAGATTGTGGACAGCCTCGGTGAGTCTCGATGTGTCGTTGGGCGTCGTCAGATGCGCAAATGCCCTAACTCATCGCACCTATCCCATCCATATACACAGTCGCTCTGGGCCTCGACGAGCAAGATACGAACAAGCAAAACTTGGACGTGTATAGGGATGAATTCGAGCTCCCCTTCATCGCCGCCACCGAGATGTACTACAAGTCAGAGTCCGAGACCTTTGTCGCCGCCAACTCTGTGACCGACTACATGAAGAAGGCGGAGAGCAGGCTTAAGGAGGAGGAGGATCGCGTGGAGCTTTATCTCAATCCAAGCACGCGAAGAGCGGTGAGCTCCCTCTACGTCTTTTCACTGACGTTCCTCCATGTAGTATGATTTCTAGATCGGGCTAAGATGGCTCACTGTCGGTTTGCCGTCTTCGTCATCTTTTGTAGCTCATCGCCACTTGCGAATCCGTCCTTGTCCGAGGACAAACCAAGATCATTTGGGACGAATTTCAGAACTTGCTCGACCTGGAGAAGGAAGACGGTGCGTACTTGGTCTGTCCGTTGTCATCGCGACGAACTTATATAACTTATACTCGGCTCAATGGTCGTCCGTCGTCCGTCATCCCTTGTGTTTCGCCGCGTCTGCAGATTTGCACCGTATGTACACCCTTCTCGGTCGAATACCCGAGGGCCTCGAGCCCATGCGACAAATCTTCGAAGAGCACGTCAAGCAGGCCGGACTGGCGGCAATCGAGAAAGTGGCAGCGGCGGGAGAAAGCTTGGAGCCCTCGGCGTACGTAGAAGCCCTGCTGGAGGTCCACAAGAAGAGCTCCGAAACGGTCGTCAGGGCTTTCAGGGGCGAGCCTGGCTTCATCGCCGCTCTTGACAGGGTGAGTGAATTCCTCGTGGACAGGGAATAGAGTCACTCGACGCCCGTGCTGACGGCTGGCGGACCGATCCCATCCGCCTGACGACACGACCATTCGGACAGGCCTGCCGCGAGTTTGTCAACAAAAACAAGGCTACGGGCAAATCGTCGAGCAAGTCACCCGAGTACCTCGCCAGACACGTTAACAACCTGCTCAGCAAGGCGAACAAGAACTCGGAGGAGGCCGATCTTGAGGAGGCTCTCAACCAGGCGGTGAGTGAGCATGTGTGCTTGTTCTCAAGGTCGCAGAGCGAGTCACTGTCAGATGCGCTGATGCGTTGTTCGTTTGTTCGTACGCGCGCGCAGATGATCGTCTTCAAGTACATCGAAGACAAGGACGTCTTCCAGAGCTACTACCGGAAGCAGCTCTGCAACCGGCTCATCAAGTTCACCAGCACCTCGGACGATGCGGAGGCAAGCATGATCGCAAAGCTCAAGGAGGCGTGCGGGTTCGAGTACACTGGAAAGCTGCAGAGGATGTTCACCGGTACGTTTCAGCTTTTTCGTCTTGGGCGAATCGATCCGACAGGGGTGGATCACCCTCGTCGCCAGTTCGGAGCGTTTGCTCACGTGTCGACGTCTCGTCGTCGGCGCTTTTGGTTCGCACGCAGATATGAGCTTGAGCAAGGACTTGAACGACCAGTTCAGGGAGAGGATGGAGATGACGCATGGCAAGGAAGACTTGGATGGTGAGCGCTGTTTTTTTCCCTTCTTTTCTTGGTCAGCTTGTATTTCTTACCTACCCGACCTGGGCTGCTGCAAAGTCGATTTCTACGCGCTTGTTCTTGGCACGTCTTCGTGGCCGCTCACGCCCCCGACGACCAACTTCACCATTCCCACCGAGCTGCTGCCCACGTACCAGCGCTTCCAGGGCTACTACAACAACAAGCATTCGTGAGTCGCGGTTTGTTCGACCTTTGGCCGTTTTTCCTGGGCCTCCCGAAGCTAACGGTACTCATCCTCGTTCATTTCTGCGTCCGTAGTGGCCGGAAACTCACCTGGCTCTGGGGCCAATCGAAGAACGAGATGCGGACGAACTACCTCTCTACCAAGTACATCTTCCTCACTTCAACTTTCCAAATGGCCGTGCTGCTTCAGTACAATGACGCGGACAGCTTCACCTTCAAGGACCTCCAGACGGCCACCGGGCTCAACGATGAGACGCTTAGAGGCGTTCTGCAGGTGTTGGTTAAGTTCAAGGTGCTCTTGCAGGATGGGGACAGTTACGATTTGAACATGGGTGAGTGATTCGGATGGGTCGTAGGGCTGCGAAGAGGCTTTTGGCGCAGAAGGATCCCCAATGGCGGAGGTTCATGGCTGGTGTCGCGCATCTTTGCTCCAACAGACTTCAAATCCAAGAAAGTCCGTGTCAATCTCAACGTGCAGATCAGGGCCGAGGCCAAAGCTGAGTCGGCGGACGTGATGAAGACGGTTGACGAGGACCGCAAGCTGTTGCTTCAGGTGAGGTCATCTCGCCACCTCGGTCGTCTCACCGTCGCTCATCGGCTAAAATGCCCTCCTCGCTTCCGTTCACCGTGTGTCCCGCGACGTCTGGCAGGCGACGATCGTGCGCATCATGAAAGCGCGCAAGCAGCTCAAACACCAGACGCTCATCCAGGAAGTCATCACCATCCTCCAGTCCCGCTTCCAGCCGAGGGTACCGGACATCAAGAAGGCCATCGACCAGCTCATCGACAAGGAGTACCTCGAACGCGTGGAGGGTCAGAAGGACGTGTACTCTTACCTTGTCAGTCCTCTCGCTGTGCCTCCGCGGACGCCTCCAGCTGTTCCCACAGGCAGCCGGTCGCTCGCTCACTGTCTCTTTCTCTGCTTTCCCATTTCGTATACAGGCTTGATCGGCTGCGCTCCTCCATCTTTTTTCCATCACTCTTTCCCCCCTACCGCTGGCCCTTTCTCTTTGTCTATGTAGTTTGCTCCACGTGGCGCCTTTGTCTCCCCTGCCCCGCCGTCCCGTCCCGTCCCATCTCCTCGTCTCGCGCGCCGCATTGCTTGCCACCCCGCGCTGCCCCCCACCCCACCCTGCCTCCCTTCCTATTGGCTCGGCTCGGCTCGGCCTCCCATCCGCCACCCCCGTTTTGACTCCGCTTTGTTCTCTCGGGCCACTCATATCATACTATCCGTCCATCCACGTCTCGTCCAAGCCGGTCCAATCCAATTGTCAAGGTGTAACATCCCTCTTGTTCCATCGTACCTCCTGTCCAAGCTCGTTTGCGGGCTCCCTCCATCTTAGTCCGTGCTTGAAATGGCCGAGGAAGCGGGCTGTGATAAGAAAGAGGAAGAAGGACGGGAAGGGCGGGTTGGAGCATATATTGCAATAGAGAACAGGATGACTCTGTGACGTCGAAGGATGGTCGGGGAGAGGGAATCGAAACCGAAAGGAGGAAAGCAAGAAAAAGACGAGGAAATGAAGAGTCCGAACCGAGTAGAGGGTCAAGAAGAAAAAAGACGATGGATCGCGGTCGTGTGTGCGTCGAGAAGTAGGTCGATAGCTAGGAGAAGATTAAACACAGAAAAAGAAAGAGAGAGAGAGAGAGAAGGCGTCGTCAAGCCAGCTGAGGTTGGCGTCCTGTGATGCTGCTATGGCATCCGTATGTATCTGAACCACCTCTGCCCCTCATCCCACCGAGCGTCATGCGCTCGCCACCCTCCTCATCCAGTCAGTTTCCCACCCCTGCTCCCCTCGCGCCAATCGAACTTCTCTTCCTCCAATTGAGCCGCCCGTCACACAAACGCATCAGTTCCCCTCAGCCCCGGCGTCAAAGAGAGGCCTTCCACCCTGAGTGCCAGTCGCGGTCTGCGTAGCTCCGGAAAGGTTGTACGCCGTCACGGGCGCGCCATCCGCGCCCGGCTGGGTGGGGATGTACGCGTTTTGGGGGAGGCCCGACTCGTCGACCTGGACGGAGGGTGGAGGAGGAAGGCAATATGCAACGGCGCAGGAAAAAAGCGGCCATTGGAAAAAGAACCAAATGTTTGCAAGATAAAAGAGATGAGCAGGGTAGCGACGAAAACCAAACCGAAAGGAAGTCAAAGGAAGGACGACGCACCTGCTCGGCAGCCTCGATCACTTCGTACATCGCGCTAGCCGCCTCGGGAGCAGGGACTTTTCCGCTGTTCGTGCAAAGTCGATCTGGGTTAGCAGCCTTGCTGATGATGACATGGCCCATGTCGCCTAGACCGACCAATGCGCTGCACTATGTAGGTCGGGCTAGGCAAGACCACACGCGTTTGCCTGCCTCTCGGCTGCTTCGCGCATTGAGTGCAAACCAGACAAGTTGGGGAAGGGAACTCACGTAAGGAGGTCGAGAGCGGGGATGGGCTGGCCATAGAAGCTTTGGTTGGCGTCCTTGCGCTCGATGAGCACGGTCCCTTCAAGGGAAAGACCGGCGAAAAGACCTGTTTCTCGACCAAACGATGAGGACGAAATCAGAAAATGACTCATCGTGGCGGTGGCACGCCTATGTGCCTGCCCGCGCTCCAGCGAGGCAACGAGGCAAAGCCGAGCATAACTTACCCTTGCTCCTCGAATAGCTGAACATCGGCGCAGGGTGAGCAAGCGCAGACTGGATGCTGCCGCCCGTGCCGATGGGGCCCGCAGCGGCAGAGAGGTTTCCACCAATGGTTACGTTCCCGCCCAGGGCGAAAGCACGGACAGCCTCGTCGCTGTTGAGCACTACGACGAATTCGGAGAGATCTGCACCAATCTGCGGCCAATGAATGGAGTCAAAAGTTTTAGACAGGCGATGCAATGAATCAATAGCAAGGAACACGTAGAGGGATATAGAGATTCCGAACAGAAATCACGCACTTGCAAGCCAAACCCGATACCACCGGTAGCGATGCACGAGGGAGCGGACCAGGAGCCATCAGGAAGACGAGCAACGACGATGCCGGAGCCCGCTTTTCCAGACCAGACGAAGCCCTGTGCGACAGTTGGAAGGGTAGACGAGTTGCAAAATGCCAAGGTGAGCTGCAGTAGTGAGAATAATGGACCGCGGAATGATATTACGCACTGCTTTCAAGACGCTGAAGATGGCCAGACCTGTAGATCGCCATGTGCAAACGTAGGATGGGAGCAAGCAACAACAAGGGTCAGAACATGATGAACCCACAATTCACCGCGTACACGGCTGTTCAACGTGTGCCGTGCAATGAGCAGTAGAAAGAAACGCACCCTTAGCGCGCAGGAGCACCTCCTTAGGAATGGAGTTGAGAGCCGACTCTGGGTGATGCGGATCCGCTGGAGAGACGAATGGAATGGAGGGCAACGCGAATCCGGGGAAGGCATAGAATCGTAGGAGTTTTCCCGGTAAAAGTAATCAGGACAATGTAGAGGAGTATATGAGCGCGCATGAAAACGTCGGCTCATTGGAAGACGAGACCTCACCAAGGAAGCCTTGAAGAATGTTCGCAGCCTTTGCGCATTCGCCTTCGAGTCTGTGGGGGGGGAACGGCGACGGGTAACAGGTGATGAGACAGGCCAAACAATAAGTCGCTGTCGCCAAGAAGATAATGGACAAGCGGGTAAATGTGCAAACGATGCCGTCGTTGTCATCCAGGTATACCACTCTTCCGCTCCCATCCCCATCTCCTCTCCCGTTCCACCACGACTTCGGCACCTCTGCAATAGCCCGTCCAATCAACCCATGCTTCTCACACCCACCTAAATCCCTGTCCAACCTGTTTCCCCTGCTCCCCAATCCTCTGCGCCGAGCGCTGTGCAAAAGCGGTTGCCTGAATGCCGGCCTTGGTAGCCGCAGAGCGGAACCTGGCGAGGTGGTCCATCACTTCGGAGATGCGCCGTCGGTTGGTCGATGGGTGAAAGAGGACGGGTGGGTGGTAAATTACCGTCCTTGGAAGCTTGGCCTCTGGTAATTAAGGACGAGGTAGCTGTAGTTGCCAGGTAGAGTCGTGGTGAAAAAGATGGAAGACGGTGATCAGGTAGAGTTGGAAATGTCGTCGTCGCCGTCTCGATCAAGTTGGGCGGTGACGCCAGTCGCCGGTCATCTTCTCCGAGTGTGACCGCCAATCGCCGCCGCAGTGTCGATCACTGGCTCGTTAAACATTGCTTCTTCCTTCCCATCTTGCTGCACGACGAAACGGTCAGATAACCAACCATGCTGCTGCCTCGACGACCTCTCCTCCGCTTCGTCGCGGCGCCATCTTCGTATTTCAAGGCGCTCTCCGCTCCAGAGGCCGCCTCTCTGCGCTATTCTACGGCGAGCTCCACAGACAGCGGTCCCTCCACGAAACCATCGGGTACCACGTCATCGTCGGAATCGAAGACCACTCATTTCGGTTTCCAGACGGTGCCGGAGGATGAAAAGGAGGCGCTTGGTGAGGTTAAGACTACACGTTGCTGGCCGTGTTCCAAGTCTTTGACGTAACCCAAATGTGCTCATTCTGTTGGCATCGTCTAAACCTGACCTTTCCAGTTGGAGGCGTCTTCGCCTCTGTAGCTTCCTCCTACGACCTTATGAACGACGCCATGTCCCTTGGCATTCATCGGTTGTGGAAGGACCGATTTGTTCAGAAGCTTGATCCCAGGGGTGGAATTCGGTGCTTGGACGTTGCTGGGGGCACTGGTAAGTTTGATTTGCACGGTCCTATGTCTACTGCCAGCCTTAAGAGGAGTTTCTGTTCTCAGCCCCTTCACCATTTCCTTCCGTTTTTTTTTGAATTGCCTCTTCCGTGTTGGTGTTTCGTTCCTACTATAGGTGACATTGCCCTCCGTATTCTCGACCACGCTCGGGAAAAGCATGCGGACCGCAGGATACATTGTAGAGTGCTGGACATCAATGCCAAGATGCTCAAGCAGGGCCAGAGGCGTGTCGCCAAGACTATGTATTGGGGAGGTGAGTCCGACAAAGCCTTTTGTTGGCTCAACGGGCGCAGTCGGGCCTCTTGCTTAATCCGCCAACTCCTGCGTTCACCGGTCCGCACAGGCTCCCAAGTTTCCTTCTCGCTGGGCAACGCCGAAGACCTCTCCTCTCCTATTCCTACACCTCCTCCTAACCCGCCCACCTCTCAGTACCCCTCCCTAATCTCCGAACCCATCCCTTCCTCCTCCTTAGACCTCTACACCATTGCCTTCGGCATCCGCAACGTCACCAGAATCGATCTGGCTCTCAAAGAGGCGCACAGGGTGCTCAAACCCGGTGGAATTTTAGGAGTGCTCGAATTTGGGAAAGTTGGATTACCGGTACTGAGAGAGTAAGTTCTGCAGTCTAAGTGTGACGTACAACGGGTACCAGGCGCCACCGGTCCACTAACGTCCATTTTCCGTTCAGGCTTTACCGCGAGTACTCCTTCCAAGTGATTCCCCTCCTAGGTCACATCTTAGCCTCCGACCGGGAATCGTACCAATACCTGGTCGAATCGATCGAGCGCTTCCCGTCCCAGCCCGACTTTGCGAAAATGATCCAAGAGGCCGGCTTCGCCCTTCCGGGAAGCCCGCAATGGGCGGGGTTGGGAGGGGAGGGCAGGGGAGAGGCTTGGGAAGATTTGACATTTGGAATTGCGAGCATTTGGACCGGGTGAGTCGGTGGCCCTGATGGCGGTCACTATCAGGCACTCCTCGTTAACATTTCCCGTCATCGTTCTCTTCAAATTAGGATCAAATTGTGATTCTGTCGGACTTCTCTTAAAGTTAGGTGGCCACAGTAATGAATATTGTTGAGTCGGGAGCTATATGACGTAGAACTGCCGCTTGGCGAGCCTATAGACGCATCGTACATGGATGAACAATACAGATCATATAAAAAGCGAACGGGCGACCGCACCTCCACTTGGGGCGCTCTCAAACTGTGTCTCTCTCTCAAGTCATGTACTTCCATGAACCCGCCTTGTCCTGCCTACCGACGCCACCCTCAGGCTGACCATCGACGATGACTACGCCGCTATATCCACCTTCGCGATTGAGGAGCTTGTCGAGCACCTTAGCGTCCGCCTCTAGCACGGTGAGCTTCTTCACCTCCGCGGGCCAGACGCTAGCCTCGAGCGGTTCAAGAACATCGGGAGAAGGCGTCCAGTCCTTCTCCGGCATGACCTTGAGCGTCTCGCTCTTGACCACCACCCTCCGCGGTTCTCCCGGCGGTTCCAGAGGTTTCTCGGGCTGGGGCATCTCTTTCGCCTTGAGGTGCGGGAAAGGCCACGAGCGAGGCGGAGGCCTCTCTCCCCTCCTCGAGGTCTCCTCCTCCCGCGCCATTTGCGCGATGGGGATCTTGTTCTGAGGCCTGCCCGTCGTGAAACTGCGCTCCGGGTACGAGTTGGGGAACCGGCCGTCCGGCGTTCCGGAGATTGCCTCGCGCACGCCAATCACCTCTGGCGGATCGCCGACGTCGAGGTTTTCCACGCGATGCACCCTTATCCTCTCCCCTTCGTCGTTCATCTGCGTCTGTTGCTCCTCGCTCTTCCTCGCTCTTCTCTTCTCCTTTCTTCCCCAAGGCTTTCCTTGCGCCTGAGCCCTATCGCGCGCATCAGAAGCGGCGCCGATGGAGCGCATGAGGTTCCGCAAGGCGTTCGTCACCGACGAGGGGTCCCGGGTGTGGTCGACATGTTCCATGAGCTCGGAGAGGGACATGTTTCGGTGATCATGGGAGACGAGGTTTCCTTGCGAGTCGCGCGTGTTCGCGGTCCCGTGTGCCTCGTCTAAGGCTTGGGTGAGTATCCTCTTGTTGTCGTAGACGGCAATGCTGAGTGAGCGAAGCGAAGGCGAAGCGAAGGCGAAGCGAAGGCGAAGCGAAGGCGAAGCGAAGGCGAAGCGAAGGCGAAGCGAAGGCGAAGCGAAGGCGAAGCGAAGGCGAAGCGAAGGCGAAGCGAAGGCGAAGGGTGGCGTAAGGGAAATGTTGAAGTCAGTCACGTCGGGCAAGCGGAAAGGAGCTCAGCCACCTAATAGAACGGACATCTCAGGAGGATCAGTGTCCTTGACGTGGGCGAGGCTTGTCGGATCGTCGTCGTAGTCCGGGAACAGGGGCGCCAAGGGATCCTGTGTAAGGTGTACAGGGGTTGAAAGGAGCGGAGCACGACTGGGTCAGCGGTTCGTGGCCATTGCCGCTGGGCCGGATGGTGTTCGTTGAAAGTAGGGAAGTGCTGTTCTGTGGAAGGCGTTTTCCCCCACTCCCTTTCCCTTGTGCATGGGAGCGAGGTCGTCCAAGCCCGTTCCACTGGCCCACCGCTCACCTTCATGGCTATGCTGGAGCTTGCAAAGCCTCGCACAGCGTCGCCTTTCCGGAATTGTCTCGCCCAGTTCGACTGAATAGCTGCCACAGCTGTGATCTGTCGTAGGGGGACTGAGCGGGACACAAGGAGGGGAGCACGGCTGGCGGAGAGGAGAGGCGAGGCGAGGCGACGAGCGAGCATGGCTGGCAGACAGACAGGTGTTTGGCAGACGTAAGGAAGTGGAAGGTGAGCACAAGCAATATCTCTCTCCCTCTTCCCGCGCCCTTCTTCTTAGACGCCTTTTCTTCTCATCTGTTCCCTTTCTCTTTCCATCCTGATTTGTGAACCTCGTCGAGGAGGTCGGACGGAAGTGCTTGGTAAGATCGGCGCCGGCCACGTGGTGCAACATTTTCTGACTGCGGCAAGGTCCTGCTCATTCTCTCCGCCGCCGAGTCGGGCGAGGTTCACCCTCGCCAAGTAATTATACATCCTTCTCCCTTCCCACCTCCGTTCACACTTCCTTTCACCCTCTCTCGTGTCCTTGAGGTCCACTGTGCATCTTGGTGCCCCACGTCGAGCGCCTTTTGGTCCTCTTCTCGCTCCAATTGTGCTAAAGGATTCTCATAGATCCTCGGCCATGTCGTCCGACGTGCCATTAGGCGTGCCATCCCTCTCCTCCTCGTCCCCCTCTTTGGCACCTTCAACCCCCCACCTCAACCCTCACGGCCTACTGATTGCCGTACGTGATCCATCCAAAGGGCGAGGGGTGTACGCTTCTCGTCCGCTTCCCCGTGGCACCCTCGTCGACGTCTCCCCCGTGCTCGTATTCGAGAGGGACGAGTATGACAAGTACGCGAAGCATACAATCGTCGATCACTACAGTTTTGTATGGAAGGACGGCTCGGCCAAGGGAAGGATGGCGCTTGCTCTGGGCCTTGGTATGTTTAGCTGTGCAGCCTTTGCTTCTCGCTCTGCCTTTCCAGGCGCTCACCTGTCCTCTTTCCCCGCGCAGGTTCCATGTTCAACCACTCCGCACATCCCAACGTCAGTTACACCCTCTCCACGTCCACCTCCTCCATTCACTTTACACTCGTTCGAGATGTAGAGAAAGATGAGGAACTCTGCATCAGCTACGGCTCCAACCTATGGTTCGAGGAGGCCGGTCTCAGTCCGGACGAGCTGGCGCGGAGGGTGGCCTTCACTAAGGAAAATGCAGAAGGGGAGGATGGTGGGTTGGGAAGAA
The DNA here is from genome assembly GCA_029717575.1 of Peribolospora kevripleyi. Classification (NCBI taxonomy): domain Eukaryota; kingdom Fungi; phylum Basidiomycota; class Peribolosporomycetes; order Peribolosporales; family Peribolosporaceae; genus Peribolospora; species Peribolospora kevripleyi. Next base: position 75,664 of record JAMDHV010000071.1, on the reverse strand, counting down.
TTGGGCTCGTGGAGGACATTTCGGACGGACCTGTAGAAGCGCAGACATCTTCCTCCGTTGCCGACTCTTCTGGAAAGCCACTGCCCACGAGCAGCAGCCCGACCGGCAAGGCGCCAGCACGGGAGAACGGGTCGCTGCCGATCGTAGCACCCTCTTCGCCTCTTCCCTCCTCTTCCCGTTTGCCCAGCAAGTCAACCTGGGTCGGAGCGGCGGATCTGCCCGTCGTGGGCGTAGGGCATCGGCCAGAGAACGCTCCACTAGAGACAAGTGAGTGCAGCGACTGTAGTTCAAAGCTGCAGTCACAGGCGTTGGCAATAAGTTCGCCGTATTGAATTCCCCTTTCGGTCTGCAGTTGAAGCGTGGGTAGTGGATGTGAACCCTCGCCTGACGAAGGAGCTCATGTCTTTCCTGAGGAACAGCGGGATCAACATGAGCTCGATACGACACCTCAAGCAATTCAACAGGAGAGTCCTTCCCGATGATTGTGGGTTCACGTCTCTCATCCTTGATGCATTTATACCGGTAGTCTCGCCATCTGACGTCCGTCCTTTTTCCTCATACATCTAGCGATCAAGCTCTCCATGCTTATCTGTGAAAAGCCCTACATATCAGAGGACGAGCTCAAGTCCCTGTTACACGAACACCTTCCCAGCGGAGAATCGACCGAAGCGGCCTGCACTACCGAGCCCTACACCGTTGCTGTTCCGTCCACATCTGCTCGGACGCGTGGACAGCTCATCGAGTGGACCAAGCTGTGGCCGGTGATGCTACACAAACCTGCTGGAGTAGACATGGGCGTGCAGCAGCGGGCAAAGAAGTTAAAGGGCTCAGTGAGGCATCTCATGTCCGGGTCGGAGCAGGAGGCGGACTGCGCCAGTGAGGAGTTGGAAGAATACGAGGAGGTAGAGGAAGGTAGCTGGGAGCGAGCAAGAGTGGATTGGGTGATTGATGGGTTGAGGGCCGCGGTGGCACAGGCGAAAAAGGCGAAGGCGAAGGGTGAGCTGCCCATTGGCATGTTCGTCACCGCCAAGTATGGCACCTCGAGCTCCGGACCAGGCTTTCCTTCTTCCCTCTCCTCTGCCACCCCCTTGCCGCTCGGTAGCGGCGCTCCATCTCGCGGGTCCACGCCTACGGGATCTCGCCCGAGCTCGCCCGCGCCCACCGTTAAACCGCCTCCAACGCCGATCAAGGCGTACGCCCACGACACACGACGGAGCGAGCGCAACCCGATCCGACACGGCTTGCTCAACGTCGTCCGTGAGGTGGCGCGCATCCGTGTCGAGTCATTCACCTCCGCTGTGGCTGCTGCTGCCGCCGCCGCTGCCGCCGTATCCACCACATCATCTCCCTCGTGCGCCGCTGCTGAAGGGACGAAAGCGAGCGCGGAAGAGATGTTAGCGGCCGTGCGTCAGGCAACGGACAAGCACGGAAGGACGAGGGCGGGGGTGTACGCGACTGTGGAGGACAGGCTTTTGACGCCCTCCGCGTCTGCGCTGAACAGTCCTGTGGTCTTTTCTCCTCCTGCTTCTTCTTCTCCCTCCCCGGCTCCGTCTTCCACCGCGCCGACGCCAATTCTGGCTCCCGCCTCGAAGGTCAGGTCGAGTGGGAGTGCCGCCTTGACCTCTTCTTCCCCGGCGGCCACCGCCTTCAACAAGGCCACTACCATTGGCACCGCTGGTGAAAACGCGAACGATGCTGATGCGGGTACGGACGGGACGGGCGCGGTGTCGAACAAGAGCGCGACTGGCCCGAGCACACCGGGGTCGCTGAAGAACGGGCAAGATTACCTGTTGAAGTCGCTCACGCTCTTCGCGACTCACGAGCCGTGTATGATGTGCAGCATGGCGCTCGTGCACAGCCGCGTGGCGTCGGTGTACTACGTTTTCCCGTCGCCTCGTGCGGGGGGATGCGGGAGCGTGCACAACGTGCACGAGAAAAAGGGCCTCAACCATCACTTTGCCGCTTATCGATGGAGAGGGGATCCGGAGCTGCTTGGGCTGAGCAAAGAGGAGGTGGAGAGCGAGGAGTGGAGGGTGGAGATGTTTGAGGCGTGACGTCGGTGGGTCGTTTGCCGCCTGGAGGGAGGGAGCGAGGGAGGGAGCGATGCGAGGCATTAAGCAATCGAGCCGATTTGCGCTTCGTCATCGAGCCTTGCTTAAATCGAGCCTCCGATACTGGAAAGGTGGCCTTGCGCCGCTCGCAGGCTCTACGGTTCGCTCCGCTGTGGTCGAGAGGTACGCAGAGGTACGCGGAGGTACGCGGGCGGAGGCAGAGATGCATTAGAGAGGTGGGCTCTTTCTTGTATGTACGTCAAGACCGTGCGACGTCTTGAGGCGAGCCTGGCATCTCCATGGTCGCCGTTATGCGGGTTCATATATGAGGGGATTCGGAGTCCGACGGAGATTCATCATGTTCGACGCCCGTCCCTTCGTTCTTCTCCAGTCTTCGAGGATCGTGGGCTGACCGTGTCATGCGGTGTCGGCCCACCCGGACGGGGAAACGGAACGAACCCCATGGGGACCACCAAAAGCCTCGCCAATCGCTCGTGCGCGGCCTCAGCACCGAGCGGTCTTGACATCTCGGTATCCAATGTCCTCATCGGGAACCGGATCTGTGGCAGGCTGATGGGGCGGCACACGTAGACCTTCAGCGACCAAGTCCGCTGTCGTATGAGCTGCTCGGCGGAGATCTTCGCCGGCAAGGCAAAGGTGGCATGTTCGAGCCCGTTTCGAGGCGTGATGGTTCCCCCACATCCCACCCGACCTAGGCGGCGGGCGGCGTTGGCCGAGCGCGACGCGGAGTGCTGCGGCAATGACACTGTGGGCAAGGCGAAGGCCGTAATCTCCGCAGGGCGCTTCCCGATCGACGCTCCACTTAAGCATCGACCCTGACACGGCCGGAGATAGAGTTCGGACAGACTGCCCGACAAAGCCGTTCTGGAAGGACAGGCGGAGGCATTTCAGCGGGGCACTCTCGGCCGAGCGACTGGATTTCGAATTTGCTAGGACGCCCGGGCGAGATGGCGGTGCGGTCTACGTGCGCTCGCGCCGCGCTCTCCAGATATACATAAAAGCGGAGGGAGCGCGCGCTCTGCTCTGACCGCGGACGCGAAGGACCCACCCGGTACTCAGGACTAGAAGCTTCTTACGTACGTATCATAACTTGACCCTGCTCCACAGATGGCCAGCATGTCCGCCCTGCCGAAGACTACGCGTGCCTGGCGGCTTCAGGTCCCCCCTTCGGCCAGCTCGCCGTTGTCGGTGCCCAGCGCGGAAGGCGCCTTTAATGCTTCGTCCACCTTTGCCCTGGACTCGCAAGTGCCTTTGCCCGAGCGCCTCGGCAAGGGAGAGCTGCTTCTCCGCACTCGCTACCTCTCTCATGACCCGGCCCAACGGAGCCTCATCGCCGCGCAGTCACAAGGCAAGGACACCCATCTGGGCAGCATACCCGTCGGAGAGCCGATCAAGGTCTTCGGTGCCATCTTCGAGGTTGTCGCGGTGGCGGACGACGACGATGATGCCCAAGCCTCTTCCCGGAACATCCGGCCGGGCGATCTGGTGACGTCCTGGGGCGCGGCCTGGGTCGAGCACGTGGTAGTCCCGGCGGACAAGGTGACCAAGCTCGAGTGAGGCTTCTTCGAGTCGGTCCTATTGTCGTTCGGGACGACTGACGGGACAAGTTTGCCGGTCTCCAACAGGCTTCTCCCCGGCTTCCCTCCTACCATCTTCATCAACGCCCTTGGCGCGGCTGGCATTACGGCCTACTGGGGCCTCACCGGCGTGACTAATGTCAAAGCCGGCGAAGTGGTTGTCGTGAGCAGCGCTGCCGGGTGAGTGGGAGAAGGACAAGGAACGGTGTCCTTGATGTCGGGTCCGACTCTTCCATCTACGCCTTCCCGTCCGCCGCTAACCGTCCCTTCTGCGTCCGCTTTGTGTGCGCCGATCAGCGCCGTCGGCTCGCTCGCTGTCCAGATAGCTGCCAAAATCCTTGGAGCCAAGGTGATCGGCATCGCCGGCGGTCCGGAAAAGTGTCGTTGGGTGGAATCGTCGCTGGGCGCGGCGCGGTGCGTGGACTACAAGTCGGCCCGGTTTGAGGCCGAGCTGGCTGCCGCCGTGAAGGAGCTGAGCGGGGGCAAGGGCATCGACATGTGAGAGGCGATTGATTGCTTTCGGGCGAGGGAAAGAGAAAAGGAAGTCGTCTGACCAACGCCCGTGGCATCGCTCGCAGCTACTTTGACAACGTGGCCGGCAAGATTTTGAACGCCATCCTGCCGCACATGAGCGACTATGGCAGGATCGCGGCATGTGGCGTGCTCGCAGGTAAGTGAGCCTTGCCGCTCGCTGATTGTTCATGTCATGGGCGCAGAGGGGGCGTTGAGCTCACCAGCGGCGATCGTGGTCTGTGTGTTTAGGCGTCGACGACCCTTCCGAGTATGTCATGACCAACTGGCTCGATTTGGTGATGCGCAAGGTCAGAGTGATCGGCTTCACAGCCCTGGAGGTGCGTTCTTACGAATACGGAGTGGGATGGGTGACCGTTCTTATTATGTTTCTTCTCCTCATTCTGCACGCAAAAAAAAAAAAAAGCTTTACAACAAGCCCAAGGAATTCGGCGAGGCGCTAAAGCTGCTCAGGGAGGCCATCCTGGACGGCACCCTTGTTGTCTCCTCGTCGTCTGCGCGGCCGGACGCGAGTGGCGGCGCGGGCGGCATGGACACGCTCGTCGGAGCGCCGTTCGAGGCTATCCCGCACACGTGGGGGAAGCTGTTCGATGGGTCTGCGAGGGGCAAGGTCATGTCGGAAGTCATTTGAAGGAGGCCGGAGGGGCGTTGGGAGGGAGGCTTCATGATCCCATCTGACTGCCCCAATCTGGAACTTCTTGTTGTTGTTGTCGTCGTTGCCTGCGATCAGGAAACGGAGGTGTGCTATTTTATTTGGCAGACGGGGCTTGTCGTGCAACCAACTCAACTCCGTCTGCTCCAAATCGATTCGTCGATCGCCCGTCTGATCGCCATCGGTCCGTTGACTGAACAAGGGTGGTGGTGGTGGTGAGAGGGAGATGAGATAGGTCTCGACAGGAATGGGGACAAAGTCCGAGTGCGGTCTTATCTATCTGTACAAGTAGGCCGGTGCGCTGACTGCCGTCTCTATAATATAAGTTTTACCCCTCCGGGCCTGGCGGCGCGCGCGGCCCCTGCCCCCCGGGATCCCCCGCTGCCCCCTATAGGCCGTAGGCTGCACCCGCCCGTATGGCAGCTGCGGCGTGGCCGGCCGGCCGATCTCACGGGAAAAGCATTCGCTATGACCATCAACAAATCGCAGGGCCAGTCGTTGCGCCACGTTGCGGTCGACCTCCGAAGCCCAGTCTTCACCCATGGCCAGCTGTATGTTGCATTATCCAGGACCACTGATGTCGATGGCGTCTCCCTGCTCTACTCCCCAAACAATACCGACCGAATCACTGATAATATTGTAGGCTGCAGTGATTGACTGATAATATTGTAGGCTGCAGTGATTCGGTCGGTATTGTTTGGGGAGTAGAGCAGGGAGACGCCATCGACATCAGTGGTCCTGGATAATGCAACATACAGCTGGCCATGGGTGAAGACTGGGCTTCGGAGGTCGACCGCAACGTGGCGCAACGATTGGCCCTGCGATTTGTTGATGGTCATAGCGAATGCTAATCGTAGGGGAAATTGGAGCCGGGTTAATTCGAAGAACAGCCCGTCAGTGGCCGAGAGCTTGCATCGATAGATTAGACGATGCTGGCCGTCGAATTCGCCGCCGTTCAGGCGCACCTCGATGCAGTGGCGGGCGGTGCGTACGACCGTCATGCGGGTGCCATTGCAGAGGCCCTGATTCGGATCGAGATCTCGCATCAGGATGACCGGGGCGCCCACGCGGAGCTCCAGATGGGCCAGCGGCAGGCTCGGCACGTTGATGCTGGCGAGGAATTCGGCGGTCAACTCGACTCGACCGGCCGCGTTCGAATTCAGGTCAGCCGAATCATGCGAGTCGAATGACAGGGTTAGGCCGTCCATATGCTGCAGCAGGTCGGCGTTCAGATCATCCACCTGGCGATTGCAGGCGGTCAGGATGGCGCGTCCCTGGAAGAAATCAGGATGGAGATGGGCGTGGCGGAGCCGATCGGTCGGATAGATTCGCCCAATGAAGTCGTCGAGAGAGAGAGTTCGTCTGGTAGATGGCGTCCGGGGCTGTGATGGGGCCAATGAGATCCTCGTCATGTGACATGGTTGACAGCCACGCGGCGAATTCGCGGCTCTGGGGGTCTCGATCCGCGGCCAATCGCATGTTGCGTCGCAGTATAAGTAGCTGCAGGTGCGGCCAGACGTCAACGTACTGCAGGGTGGCAGATACGATCGCAGGACGGTCCACGCGGGGCACCACCGGTAGGGTCTGCTGGAAATCGCCCCCCAGCACGATGGGGATGCGGCCGAATGGCATATCTCCGCCAGGGAGGTGCTCCCGAATATCTCGCAGGGTGCGGTCCACCGCGTTAAACACCAAGCGGGTGGACATGGGCGCCTCGTCCCAGATGATGAGATCGGTGGCGCAGAGCAGCTCGCTCAGTTGGGAAGAACGTCGAATGGAGCACGTCGACGATTCGGTGAGTTGAATCGGGATTGAATCGTTTGTGCGCCGTTCGGCCGCCAGGGAGGAGCAGGGCCGCGATTCCACTGGAGGCCACGCACAGACGATCTTGCCCTCGGAACGCAGGTGACTGGAGAGGGTGCTGTAGAGGAAGGTCTTACCGGTGCCGCCAGGTCCATGGATAAAGAAGTGCGCATGGGTGGGGTCGTCACGCAGCTGGGTAAGAATTCGATTGTACGCAGCGTGTTGTTCGTTGTTTAGAAGAGATTCCTTCCGAACAGTCAGTCAGCTGGCGGAGTGCGTCCTGGTCGAATTGGAGCTCGTGTCGGATCTGGGGGTTGTCTGACCGCCGCCCACCTCGTGCGCTACGGCACGCGCGAAGGGAAGGGAATTCAGACTTCAGCGCAGCCACGTAAAAGAGCACGAATTTTAGGGTTAACGTGTGTGCTGCGGCAGGTGCTCGTCGTCGCTCGTCTGGTCTCCCATCCCCCCTCCCGTAGTCATTCTTTGTCTCCTGTGCTCGGAGGAGGAAGAACTATTTAAGGGTGAACAGATACCATTATGGCGCCACTCCACCCAGAAGCAGCGCTTCAAAAAGTGCTTCAGCAGCCTTCTCATTGCTATCAATGGACAGCAAAATCATGCCATTCTCACCCTCCGACACCGCCATCATGAAGACTCTTATGACGACTGCACAATATCCTCAGCTGACAAAGACGTCATTAATGATGCCACAGACCTTGAGAACGATGTCGAAGGAGAGGAAGAGGAGGAGGCAAGGCAGGAGGCAAGGAAAATGCACAGAAAGTGAGGGACGCAGGGCTTTGGCTGGTAGCACAAGCAGACAACCAAGACGAACGCTATGTGGGAGGGGCTGTGTTTGACTCCACCAAGGCAGTCTTGGAATTGATGGAGAAGACGGAGAAAGAGAGAAGCGCGCTGCATCTTCCTCCTACCTAGTCAACGGAAGAACAGGCTTTTTTATGATCCTTCTCTAGCCAAAAAAAAATAATCATTAATGTAAAAAAAACGCCGGCAATGGTGAGGCTTATGAATGCACCAACAAAAAGGCTTAAAAAATGGACTGATGCAAAGGGTTTGAGACGTAGTAGCTGACAAAAGGTCCGGTCCGCCGGAGCTGCTCTGCTATGCCATCCCCGCGCCGGCGACGCGGGGCGTGGGAAGAGGGGAGAAGAGGCGTTTAGGTTTACCATCGTCTCGATGATGGTCCATCTTCTATCTGTCTATCTGTCTCCCTTCCTTCCGTCCGTCCGTCCTCCGTCCTCCGTGCGGGATATGTCTCCGCTCCGCGGGGACGGACGGAGGGACGGGTGTACAATGGATGGGGGACCCGTCCGGTGGACTGGACTGGACTGGACTGGACTGGACGGGGGACGAAGTCGAAGGGATTGGGAGGGCCAACGCGGTGGATCGACTGACTGGTGAGACTTGCAGGGGTACATACATACAGACAGTAGTCCGCGCGGACGTGCGAATGGCTCCACCCACCCACACAAGCCGGGCGAGGACGGTGTGGGATGGGAAAGGAGGGAGGAGTGGGACGACGTAGAGAGAGAGATACGCTCCCGTTGTCCGTCTCCGTCTCCGTCTCCGTCTCCGTCTCCTCCTACACCTGCATCTGCACCTGCTCCTGCTCCTGCTCCTGCTCCCGCGCCTGCACCTGCTTAGCTGCACCTGCTTAGCTCGCTAACAGCGTGTGAAACCTGTGAACCAGATATGTTCCATGCTGTTCCATGTATGGAGCTCGGCAAGGATCGACGACGTCCCGGCCGACGTCGACATCGACCGTCCGAGTGTGGTCATTCCGCGGTCGCGCTCGCAGTCGACGTTGGCTGGCTGGCTGGGCGTGGATCGGTCGAGCATGTCACACCCGATCGGGTAAGATAGGGTTACCGCAGCAGCCTCCGCCTCGTCTCGCGTCCGAGAGGATCGCGCGGTGCTAAGCGTGCCCCTGGACGGCGATAATATGGAAGCAGAGTCTGCCTCCTGACACCACCATCGGACATGGGCGTTGGGATGGTCCGACGGTGGGACGAGGGGAAGTACGGCATCGATGGACGGAGGGGCCGACGGCGCTTGCTGTGCGACCCCCGTACGGGGTCGTCGATGGGGTCCATCATCGGGTCCATCGTCGATCGGGTCCTTGTCCACACTCATCCCATCCTAACCCATCCCAACCATCCATTCGTCCCCGACCACTCTCTCAACGCCCAACGCCAGGGGCCTGTCCACAGATCGCCGAGTCGACCGCCGTGCCTCGCCGAGTCGACCGACCGACCGACGTCCGTCTGCCAACGAACGAAGACAAGCGGACAATTCGCTGTGCTCACCGTGCTCGCTGACAGACTGACCCTCCTCCTCGTCGCTCACCTCAAAAGCCGCCGAGCTCACTCGTCCCCCTTCTTTTCCCTCATCTCCCCCATCTCCCTCCTCTCCCCTTCCTCAGCACCACCCTCCCCTCATATCCCCCCCCGCCACTCTTTCTTCCTTGATGCTCTCGCTCACATCTCCCTCTCCCTTCACCTCGTACCCCTCCCGTTCCCTCTGATCCAACCCCCTCCAGGGAGCGACGACATACAGACACAGTCATGGACGCACACGCCGCCCTCGCCCACGCCCACTGTCGTCGCACCGAGCACAGGCCCTCCTCCTGCCAGGACGTCGGCCCCTTCTCGTCCTTCCTTAATCTCCTCGACGCCGACACGGCCCCGTCGCCGACGCTCACCTCGGCTCCCCACCCCCGGCCGGACGCCGCCGCCGACGCGGCCAGCAGGTCTCTCAAGGCCCTCCGAAGGCAGAGTGCGCCCGCAGCCGGCGCCGGCTTCGTCCATCCCATCGCCCGTCCGTCGCTCGACCGCGCTGCCGCTCCTAGGGACGAGCCCGACCCGGTCCATGCCCACGCCCACGCCCACGCCCTGAGCGCAAAGCCGAGCCGCTCCGCGCTCTTGCCCCGCACCGACAGGCAGTCGGAGACCAAAGGCAAGCTCGGACAGTCGAGGAGCTGGGTCCGCCCCCCTTCGCGGAATCGCCGCCGGTCTGTGACCGCTTGGGACATCGAGGTCGAGCCTTGCGCTCGGCTGCCGCGCCTCCACTCTCCCCTCCTCGCCCCTCGCACCTCGATGAGCGCTCTCCCGGACCTCTCCGCCATCGCAGATAAAAGGCGGGCCGTCCGACCACGTGCGTTGGACCTCGAAAAAGCCCAGGCGCGCGCCCCATGTTCTCCAAATTCTCGCCACTCCGATCTCGGCAGCCCCACCTTGTCGTCCAGCTTCAGTCCGACCAGCACCGAGTTCTCCTATACGCCCACGCCCACCGCTGGCTCCTTTTATCTCGGCCCGCCATGCAGCAAGCCGGACGATGACCTCGCCACGCCGACGGTGCCCCCTTCGTTCCCGCACGCCTCCAGCCCCGCCGCGTCTGGTCTCGCTGTCTCCGGCGCTGGAAGTGAGTCGTACGCGTCCATCGATCGAGCCGCAAAGTCCACCGCCTCCACGGCGCTGACGGTATCCAACGTGACCTGCTTCACAGGCTGCGAGGAGGACTTGGCCTCGACGTCGGCCGACTTCTCCAACGTTTCTATTCCCTTCTCGAATCTTCATCTCACGTCTTCGTCACCGCACCTCGATCTCGACCCGTCCGTCGTCGGCCAGAAAGGCGAGGAGGGCCACGAGGAGAACGATCTGCTTTTCCGACTCGGAACGTACCTCGGTCTCGGCATAGCCGCCGAGCCCGCTGACGGCGACGACAGGCTTGCCGAATCGGAAGACGGCAGGATGAGCCCGGCGTGGCCGGACACGCCCATCGATCGATCTCCCATCAAGTCGTTCCGCGGCGTTCACTGCATCCTACAGCGTCGGTCTGGCGCCGACGCTCAGTGGAGCGCCGTTCCACTCCCGCCTTCGCCCTCCATCACCGGCTCGGTTTCTTCTGACGGTCTAAAAAGGCAGGCGTCAGCTGGGACCGACGGCAGCGGTGTGTTTTCTTCTTCATCTCGGGACGTTCAGCAGGCCGGCAGTTCTGACGACAAAGACCGCCTCCACGCATACACCCCTCCGACCGCTCACACAGACTCACCCCTCACCGGGACGCCCTCCACTCCGAGCGCCTATGATCCACACATCCCAGCCTCGCCAGCGCTCAACCTGCCCATCAGCCCGGGCGTACCGCTCCTGCTCACGCCGCGCTCGGACAGCCGTTCCGGCGAACGCCCGCTCCCTCTTCAGCCTTCCTCGTCCTTTTCGTTCCAAGACGCCTCTCAGCTGCCCAGTCCGTGTGGAACGATTCGCCCGACCCCCGTCGAGACGGGCGAGGAGGAACGCCAGCCCTTGGCTTCTCCTTCCACCCCGAGATTGCAGTCGCCAGTCTCTATCAAGGTCCCAACGAGGAGGGGAAGTCTCGCCCGTGCGTCTTCAGTCTCGAGCCCCAGTCTTCGGTCAGACCCTAGCCCTGGTAAGGCACGCAGTGCGAGCGCGAGCACCCGGAGCGCTGCGCCGTCGAAAACGTCCATCGACACTCGCGAGTCGAGGAGTCTCAGCGTGGCCTCGTCCACTACGTCCTCCATCGGGGCCACCGGAGCCAACGGTCAGCTTTCCCACCTTCAACCCCAGCAGACGCAGACGTACGTAGACGCCCTCGCGGGCGCGTGGAGCCACTCCCCTTGTCCGTCCTCTGCCCAATTCTCCGAGCTGATGGACGACCCGGTTTCCCAAGGGCGCGCGCGTTCGACGAGCTCGAGCTCGAGCGCCAGCGCCGGCAGGCGGCGACATCAGGTGACCAACTCGATCAGTTCTGCCTTTGTCTTCGCGCCCACGCCTGAGCCCGTTTTGCCGTTGCCGACGGCGGAGAAGAGACCGAGGCCGGAGTCGCGGGCGGAGTGGAGGGCTGAGGAGAGATGGGGAGGGATGGGTCGTTCGAAGGAGAAGGATTGGAAGAGTCTTGTCGGGCTCTTTCGGTTGGGGCGTAAGGGCAAGGACAAGGATAAGAACAAGGGCAAGGGCGGGGGTAGGAGATTCGACCACGATACGGTGATGGACGGCGACGCGGAGCTGGCTCCCTATTCCTCCTCCACCTTCTCTACCCCACAGCTCTTTTCTACTCCTCTGTCGCGGTCCACCACCGTGGATGGCGGAAGCCTTGTCGGCGCGGACAGCTCCGGCAGCAGCCTGCTACGCGTCTCGTCCAGCGGTACGCCGTTCACCGCCCTCGCAACACCTTCCGCCGCGCCTTTCTCTTCCGTCTCCGCCGCCGCGCTCTACAAACGAAGGGCTCGCTCCGGGCCAGCGCTTTCCAACGTGTTTGCGCGAGACGGGAGGCCGTCCACCTCGCCAGGAACGTCGGCCGAGTCCATCGTCATCCGCGACGACGGCCTGCGCACGCCGTCTCGCGCGTCTCTCTGTCATTCAGGTCCTAGTTCACGCTGTAACGACGTCTCCCCACTCCGTCTTCCCTCCCAGCCCTCTTTCGAGCGGAAGACTTGGAAAGCATCTGCCAACGTCCCCAGTTCCGCCTCCTCCTCCGCCATCTCGTCGACCGGTGCCTGTGCACGCGCTTCCGGCGACGGTCTGGCGGGCCGCTTCGACAACTATCAACGACGATGCGCCTCTGCGGCTTCGATGCGCGACCACTACTCCCATCACCGACCTGCGAGCGCACAGGAACAACGACGTAACCTTTCGTCGTCCGTTCCATCGTCTGGAGGGCGGTCTTCTTCAAAACGCGCCGGAAAGGCGCAGGAGGATGGTAGGCCCTCCACGAGTCCTAGCTCAAGCCCTAACTCGAAGGGGAAGAAGGGGCAGCCATCGGCTAAGCGCACTAGTCCGCCGCCGTCGTCGTGGAGAGCGACGGCGGCGACGGGGTGGCCCACCTCGCTCCAAGGCGCGTACGAGCGCCTCCGGTTCCGCTCGTTCGACGCCGATTCGGAAAAGGACTGGCTCCGCCCGATCGGCCCTGAATCGAAATCGCGCAAGGTGGGTCGGGATGGAGTAGCGAGAGCAAGGGGCGAGCTCGAGAGCGGCGCCGAGGCGGTCCGAGGAGGAGGGCCAGTGGCGAGATCGATCGGGCCGCTCGACGTCGATGTCCCGTCGAGCACCCTGTCCTTGGAGCTCGACCGCTCGCCCTGCTTGGCCTCGTTTGCGTCCTCTTGTTCCCAGGCCGGACGTACAGCCGCGTCTGCTTCGATTCTCCGGATGTACGACCACCCCTTCGTCTTCACCGACGGGCGCTCCTCCGCCTCGGCCGCGCCGTCGTCCTCGACCCCGCCTTCGCCCTCTCCCTCGCCCTCGTTTCTTCGCAAACAAGCGGGCGGGCAAGTCCCCCTCTAGCCGGCAGAGCGTACCCGTCCGTCCCCATCCGTCCGTCCGTCCTGGCTCATCCTAGGGTAGCTAGCCTATTCACCTGGTCCCGCTGAGTGGGACGTGATATCTATGGAAACCCGATCAGATCTCCTTCGTTCGTTCAATGTACCGTACATACAGAGTATATGGCATGCAGGTATATCCTATTCCGTGTCGTCGTTTGCTGCCGATGTTGCGCGAGCGCCCTACGCTGAGACTCGCCGTTCGAAGTCGCTGATGATCATGCGCCCAGCATCCGTAACGTAACTAGTGCGAGACACGGGAGCCGCCGGGATCCTGCTCGAGCATCTGTCTCCGGTCCCGAGAGCACAAGCACGTTGCGGAGAAGGAGAGGGACCTCGTTCGACCTGTTCCCTTCACCTTCCGAGTGTTTGAGCGCACCGTCCGTTCGCGAGATAACGCCGCAGCCGGTCCTCGTCATGCGCGCGTTGCCGCAGCCTGTCGCCTTATCTCTCGCCCCCCAGACGCTCCCATCGAACGAACCAGGCAGGCTGTCGAATCGGCCATGGCGCCCGCCCGACCATCTCCGCCTTCCTCTCGCCCACCCGTGCGTACGGCCTTTGGGACATGATGCCCCCGAGACAACCGGTGAACGGCTCACTCGATCGGACAGATGAGAGACGACGACGACGGACAGGAGCTGACGCCCGGCGCAACCGAACTTGGAAAAGCGGCGAATCGGAATCAGCGAAGTCCCAAACCGACGTCGAGTTCGACTGATTTTCTTTCCTCCGTGGCGCGGTCGGGTGTGATATGATAGCATTAGAGAACGATTGACGTGGACCATGGGGAGGTGCACTTCTTCCTTCCTTTCCCTCTTCCATCTGGTTCTACCCCTCCAAGTTCTCCGGCCACGTCTCCCCTCCCCTCCTCTCTCCTCGTCCGACGGTTCGACACACACACCGACCAGGGCAGCCGCCGTGCGTCCACCATCTCCCACGTTCCCTCGTGCCCCTTCCTTATCTTTTGCGATCCCAGGTCGATCGCATATTCGAGCGATAAGGGAACATACGTTTCGACCGCACGACGCTCGGACAAGCCGAGGGAAAGGGGAAAAAGCAAGGGTCGCAGAAAAGATCTGCGTTGGCGCGAGCGACGCAAGCGCTCACTCTGTCTCCGTCGTCGTCTTGTCTTCTCGGCGCTGTCAACGGCGCGCTTCTTCCAACGGCCCGCCTTCGTCAGCCTCTATACCAAATGCTAAATGAGTTCCGTCGCTTTCCCCTCCGTCCATGAAGCGCACCAGGGACCTCGATCTCGTCTGACATTGCCACCGACACCGTACACCCACATCCCCATCACGAAACGACACCTGCCTCGCCAAACGCGCCGGTCGCATTCGCTCTCCAGTCTGCGTGCCACCTAGGTCGGGTGTTACGGAACGAGTCTCACGAAACGGCCTTGGCGTGATCCCGACCCGCGAAGACAACGAAGAACTGCGCGACATGGCCACTAACGCCGCCACTCCCACCTCTTACTCGTCCTCCTTCTCTGCCACGCCGCTGGACATTGCTTCGAGACGAAACGGCAACCAGCACCAAGGTCGGCGCCCCTCCATGGCGGACAACGTGCGAACGTTGAGCACGGGCCGCTCTTCCGACGATGCCGACTCGGTCGGTCTGGACGCGGACGCGGCGGCGGCAGAGGGCAAGCTCGACGAACTCAGGACTTTCCTCGCCAGGCTCTCTCCATCCGCCGCCGCGTCTCCGACCTCTGGCGCCCCGCTTCAGTCCGCCACCTCCATGACTCTTGAAGAATGGCGGGGAGGGATGGAAGGCGCGGCCGCCGCCCCAGCTGAGACACAACTCTCGCAGCCCGTCCATGCAAGCGTCCGAGTCCAGAGGGAGGGTGAACCGGACGAGGTGCTGGCCGAGCCGGAGGAGGAGAAGTTGAGGGGAGAGGACGGCGACCGCTCGGACGCGATGAGCGCAGCTTGGCCTGATACGCCCTTCGAAGTCTCTCCACGACCGTCAGTCGACGCTACCGTCGCCGATCGCGCCCTCCGGTCTTCCCCATCCATCTTGGTGCACCAGACGCTGCCAGAGGACGCCCTCGTCGAGCAGAAGACGGTCGACGGAAAATTGCACCCCCCCACCCAACCGTGTCCGTCTACGCCGGCAAGCGCCTCGTCTGTCGCTCTCGCACCGAGCCAGCCGCCGCCGGTCTCGTCGTCGGCCGATCGACACGGTCGATCGTCGTCGACTTTGTTGTCAGAGAACCAGTGGCTGGAGATGGAGGAGCTCCGAAAACAAGTAGAGCTGCTACAGGGGCAGATGCAAGACCGCAAAGAACAACGACGATGGATGGAGGAGGTGGAATGGGAGGGACGAAAGGGGGCGAGGGGGCAGTGGGAGGCGGAGAGGGAGAGAGAGTGGGACGCGAGGAAAGAGTGGGAGGCGAGGAGAGAGTGGGAGGCGAGGAGGGAGTGGGAGGGAGAGGGGAGGACATGGGAGTTCGGACTCGAACAAAACCGAGAGTGGGAGCGGAGGCAAGGGAGGTTGATGCGGAGGGATTGGGATAATGACCGAGAGAGGGAGCGCAGGTGGGAGGCGGATATGTCTCCTGAGGATAGGTGGCGCGCTGGTCCCCCTCCTCCTCGGCAAGACTCTAAAGACAGCTTCGTCTCCCTGCCTTTCTCTGGCGGATACGGCCGTGAGATCGAGTTGAAGCTGGAGCGCGAACGAGACCACGAGCGGCAACTTCAGATCAGAGGGCACTATCCGGAATCGCCTCGCCCTTCTGTCACCAGCTCCCGGTCGTCCCTCCAGGAACCAGCGCGGTACCGGTCCTCTCCTCTCGCCTATCGGTCCGACGACGGTCGCTTCCCACACGCGTATCCGCAGAAGTCGGAAGTCCACGCGGACGCCCTCTGGACAACCGCCTCGGACCGTTCTCCCACGGCGACGACCACTGACTTGTCCTCGTTGCTCAGCCGGTCCCCATCATCCGCCTCCACACTGCCCATCGAGCCTGGTGTGCCGCTCCTGCTTCCAAGCGCCTCCCTCAGGGCACAAGCCGGAGAACGATTTCAAGGAGATGCTGCCCAGCACGTCGGTCATGGGCCCGATCCGCACAGTCGACGACCGAACGGACCCGCGGTGATGGTCCAACCATCTTTCCGTTGTTCGCCGCCCGCCGAAAACGTCCGGTCGGGTCTCCCACCTCGTGGACCTCCGCCTCGTGAGCCACTGCCGCCGCCACCCCCAGGCCAGCTTTCGCAGCAGCCACCGGGAAGCAACGCCTCTGCGGGGCATCCTGCTTACGAATGGTTCCCGCCGGAAGAGGAAGGCGGCTCTGAGAGGTCACGGTCGTCGCTCGAGAACCTCCACGTCATGCAGGCCCCTTCTTCCTCCCCTCCGAAGAGGTGGAGCATCACTAAGCGCCCGCTGGAGCACACCCCGCCGTTCAGCCACCAGGCTCTCGAGAATGCCCAGGTTTTGGCTCTCGCAGAGAAGGTGGCGCACCTGGAAAAGATGCTCATGGCGGCCACTTCGTCGGTTCCGCCAGGGACTGCGGCCGTTGCTAACCTAACGTCATCTCAGCCCATGCACTCGCCGTGGCTGCCGCCGTCCTCTTCACCGTCTTTGGCTGCCGGCGCGCCTGCGCCCCCGCAGCTCAGACAAGCTCATGCCCACGCTCGCGCTGCGCATGCACAGCAGGCCGCTTCGCACCAGTTCTCCGTTCAACGGCCTTCCGCGTCTCCTCCGCTCTACCCACATAGATCTTCGTCCAGCGACCCATCCGACACCGCCTCTGCCTTTCGCTTCAATACCACGACTGCAAACCTTAGTCCTAGCAACGTGCTGACGTCTTCATTGTCGGCCGAGAAGCGCGGCCATGCGAAATTCAAGGCGCTCGCCCTTGGTGGTCGTTCGGGAAACAACAAGGCGAACAAACTAGGTGGAAACACGGAGAGCTTCCATACGTCTAGCGGAGGGACATCCAGCGACGTGGCCTCGCTGTCCAGCGGCTATTCCGGTGTGGGTGATCACGGCCATGGCCAGCACGTGAGTGGGGGCAAGGAGAAGCACTCTGCGTTCAGCATCCTCCTCCACCCTCATGAGAAAGCCAAGACCAAGGTTCCAAGTGCGGCCGCCCTGGCGCTTGAGGCTGAAGAGGCTGCTAGGAGAGCTTCGGCCGCTGGTCCTGCGTCTGGAAAGGCGAAGATCAAGATGGGTCCCGGTAGGGGGAGGGTGGTCGTAAAAAACAAGTGAACTCCCCTGAACTGCGTCGCGTTTGTCTTTCCCTTGCCGCAACTTGCGTTTCTTTGCCTCTCTGTCATTGTACTCTTTCGTTTCCTAGCCGCTACTTGTCCGCTATCACTCCTTCCTTCCTTTCTTCCTCCCTTCAACGGGAGTCTCTCGGTGCTTGTTGTACGATGTCAGCGCGCTCTGTTACAAACGAATCACGTGACCATTTGAGATGGCCCGCAGCAATCAGAAAACTCAGTCGCTCTTTCTAAGGTGCCGCAGCAAGTGCTTCGTTGCAGTTCTCCCTTCCGTACCTTCCTTCTTTCCACGACTCTCTACCCTTTTCGCCTTTATGCCATATTTTTTTTACTTGTTCTTCATTGATGCGGTAGAGCAGCAGTATGCATGCCAGACCAGTTTCGCGTCGGTTGGTTGCATCCGTTCTAAGCTCGCGGGCCGCCAGACTTGCTGCAAGTCGGGAGGGAGGGCAGCGATGGCAAATGGCGGCGGAGGGCTGGGGCGGTTTCACGCAGGATGCAGACCGAGAGGATGACAGGATGGAGGGGGAATCACAGAGGACGGTGGATGACCTGCTTAGAAGGTGAGTTTGTGCGAAGACGCATTGAGCCGCCCGTCTTCATCGTCCTGTCGCTAGCTCACGTCTCGCCTTTTGCCTTTGCTCTTTTCCAGATGTGGTCAAGATGACGCGCGTCCGTCCTTCATCACCCGCTCAGATGGGAGCGTCTCCAGGCCATTTTCGTCGTCGTTACCACGCCAAACATCCGCCGTCAAGCATCGACGTCAAGCGCAGCATGCTTCAATGAGAAGTTTCACTTCTTCCTCTAGGTTCACCGACGAAGCCCATGCTGGCGCTCTTTGGACGGCGTACATGCGAGCACCACGGGACGTTAGGGACAACGAAAACGTAATCGAAGACCCTCACGAAGACTCTCCCGTATTTTCATCCTCTCCTGCGCTCTTCGGCATCTCACCGGGAGACCACTCCGATTCGGACCTGGTGAACGTAATCAACGCTGCCCAGGGTCGCACTCCCTTCGAGCATATCTCCGGTTCTTCCGACGTCTTTCCTCAAGCGGAGGACGTCATAACGGCATATCTGACTCTGCGACATCGCTCTCCCCTCCGTCTTGGGGAAATCACCGACCAGGGCTTGGCTCATCTAGCCGCTATAGTTTTTCGCCGCGGATACGGAGAAGTGCTCGCATGCTTGCTGCAAGACCTTAGGCGGCCCTGTTCCGCCGAAAGACCGGGATTCGGTGCTCAGGCTGGCTCTTCACGTCGCCATTTGGCTGTAGAAGCCATGCTGCGTTCGGCCGTCGTGTACTCTTTCGAGAAAGATGCCCACGTGCTGGTTGCCGTTTTCGACTTGTTGCGTGTGCCGGCGTCGACCTCGACCTCGACCTCTACGGTCCAAGATGTTTCCGAGTCACCGACGAGAAGTCGGTTTGAAGAAGATCGCCACGACTTTCACCTCCCGCCAGGTATTTCGATGACCTTAGCCAGGCGCCTTCTCGTCCTCATTGCCTCTCGACCTCGACGCTTAGGCACTCTGTTGCCCATCGTACAGGCTTTGATGGAGCGAGGTCTTTTTTCGCCTCTCGACGAGTTGGCGCGTGGCGATTCGACTCAGGAGTCCTCGCAAGCACGTCCTTTTTTCGGCTTGAGGCGCGGGATCATGATACTACGCTGGCTACTGGACCAGGAGGTGGGCGGGAGGAAAGATGCGCTCCGCATCCTCGACTATCTCGTCGAACGTCGGCATGCGATCTCCAAGGCGGCCGTAAGCGAAGGAGAGCTGAGCGGAAGAATGTGGCGCGAGACGTGGGAAGCGCAAAGGAAGGAGCTCCTCGACGGCAAGACGGCGATCGCCCTAGCCAAGACCGGTAGTTGGCACTTCCAAGGACCTGATCTGACGTTCGAAGTCACCGTCTTTGGCACCCTTATTCACTCCCTCCTCCAACATGGCCAGCTCGGTTTGGCTACAAAAGTGCTGACAGATCTTGTTCGGCAGCTGCGGACTTCACAGGCGGGCGCAGCTGCCTATCCGCCCGCGCGCATCCTTGATGACGTCGTCTGGACCCTCTGTGCCTCTGAGCTGCCGGAAAATGTCCTACTCGCTGTGTCGACGGTGGAACAGCTGCTTCGGGATCGAGACAGTTGTCCACCCACGGTCCTCAATTCCCTCAGGCCTGCCATCGATGCCATCTATCGCACCGCAGTCAGCGTGAACGAGCTCCAGCCTGCGGCGTCTCTCTTCCGTCGCACTCGGATAGCACCGAGCGATGACCGATCCTTCACGGAACTGGCTTCTCACTTTTCCGCTCGTCAGGAGCGCTCAGATCTACTGGCTCTGTTGCGGGAAGAGACCCGGCCAAATATTGGCCCCGCTCACCAGAGCCGCCTTGTGACTTGCGTCGCCAAGTCTGGCCTCTTCGAACCTGCTCGCCGCCTCTGGTATGAGTACCGGCCGCCAAGCGCAAGATGTATGGTGTCCCTCGTCAAACTCTTCGTTTCAAATTCGAAATCTTCGGACATCGACTTCGCTCGCGACGTGATTGAAGCATTCCGGACGGCCAGGAACGCCAATGACCATCTGACTCTGTCCAGGCTCTCGCACGACGACCTCACCTCGCTTGCGCACGCCTATTTTCTCGTCGACGACTTCCCTCAAGCGTTCCGCGCTTTCCGAGCACTACTCAACAGCCGAACCGTACCCAACATCGTCGATATTACTGTCCTGCTACAGGCTGTGGCTGGCACCGGAGCAACAGGCGTGCGCAGAGCCGTGAGGTTACTTAATCGCGCTGAACAAGCCGGAGTCACACCCAGTCGAATCACTTTCTCCTGTCTTATCGCGGCGGCCCTCGATGCGGGCGAAGATCGGATCGCCACTCACCTGTCATCGCGTGCTATGTTGGCCGGTTACGGGAGTCTGGGGCACATAGAGAAGGACAAAGCTCTGCGGGCAGATCGGCGCAGTCCGACGGAGCAGCTCCAAACCCTTCGGAAAGATATACATAATGGCTTCAGACCCAACCCTGAGCTTCTCAACTTGTTGGCCAGTAGGTTGGCTGGCTGGGAACGTGTGGCGAAGGAAGAGTCATCCTTGGGGGAGGAGGCACACGAGCGGGAGAAGGACGAGGCTGGGGCGCAAGAACACCGCAGGGTGGCATGGGTGCCAAATGGCTCGCATCCTACCCCGTCAACCCTCGAGGCAGCCCTTGAGCTCCACCTCCTTGCCAGCCAACGTGACCGACTCGATGAAGGTACGGCCACCCGGCTGATGATGGGAGTCCGCAAGTGCGCCTCTTGGGGATCCCAGAAGACGTTTCGCGCAGCCAAACCGACGCTGCGATCGGTCATCGACGCCATTCTCGAGAAAATTTATGCCCGCCGATCTGACATCGACGCCAACGCGACCGCAGGAGGCAGCGCGGAAGCCGACCGACGCCTGTACAGGGGCACGTCCATCCTCGCCACGCTAGCGTACGTCGAAATAGGCGAACTCCAAAAGGCGCTCGAGACGCTGCAGTGGATGCGAAGGCAGGGGTGGGCCGTGCGCAAGGACGAGCGGTTCATGGCGAGCTTGGTGAAGTCGTTGGGGAGGAATAGGAAAGCTGACTTTTTCCGGCGGATGAAGGAGGCGAACGAGCGAAGCGATTGCGGAGAGCGGTGACAAGGGCGAAGGCGCCTACTCCCAGTCGGAAGGGCGATTCGGCACCTTGGCACATCGGACTAAGTGCGTTTGAAGCACCACGCTGTGCGTACTCTTCGCCTCTGATGGATCTGTGAAATGGTCAGCCCAGATGGGAAGGAAGTCCCGCTGCCGTGAGCAGTGATCAGTTCGTTCGCCTTGTTTGCTTGTAATTGGCCAAACTTGATATCCAGAATAATGGAAGGAAGAACTGGGTACGAAGGTCAGACTGGGAACGGTCTTCGAAGTTGTAGATGAACGGTTGTTTTGACCCTTTGATCCACAGCGCTGCAGGGTTCGAATGGATCGCCCCAGTCGGAGGTGCGATGATCTAAGTGTAGGCTGAGAGCCGGCACTCCTTGCGCAGCGCAACATCGCACAGCGCAGTCGGTGGTGATTGAGGTTCAGTTCCATAAATGGGTATGCGAACAAATGAGGACGTGATAAGCGGACGAAAGACAGCAGTGACTAGTTACACAAAACACTCCATTGAGCCATCTGACCGACCCGATATCGATCACCCGCGCAGCTCTGCACCGAGCTTGTAGTTCATAACCTGCGGAGATTCGTAGAGAAACCCACATGTCAAGGGGTCAGTGAGCGAAATTTCCAAAATAAGAATCACTCCCGCTCACTTTATCCCAATCCAGTTTCTGCCTCGTCAAAGGTAGGGCCCTCCGGAGGCCCTTGAAGGCTTTGTCCCCGAGGTCTGAATATGCGTCGTTGAGAGCGGTTTGATAGGCGCCCTCGTGTTTCTGCAAAGCGGTCAGGAACGCCTTCGCCAGATCGGCGGGAGAAGAGGAGGTAGGAGAGAGGGTGAAGTTGGTCGGGAAATTGGTGGAAAGTTGCACGTTGCCTTGCTCGTAGTAATGAACGTTGACTAGGATCGAGGCGCGGACTGAGAGTGACTTGGGGTCGATGACGTAGGACGAGCGCCATCGGCCGGTCCTGCATGAAGAGCGAAGAATGGTGAAATGAGCACGCTCCAATTCATCGATACTGCGTCCGGGAACGTCGTTCGGGCAGGGAATATAGCCGACTCCTGACCCTCACCAATAGCTCTGCGTCTTGTACCTGTTTCCAACAATGTGGACGACATACTTCGTCTTTTCCTTTCCTCCCCCAGCAGCTCCTGTTGCGCCTTGTCCCTCTTGTTCAGCCTTCTCCACGGCCTCTACAGCAGAGTCCACACCCTCCTCGCTCGCCTTGATCTCGGCCTCTGTGTTTTCCTCGTCCCCGGCGCCGACCGGTGGGGAGGGCGCTGTGGACGCGGTTGGTGTGGTAGGGTGGGGCAGCGCATATACAGTGCAAATACCTTCCCGGTAATGGTCCGAAACATACAATGCGGTCGCTTTGTCTAGAGCATTGCTACAAATTGGACGAAGAAAGTGGAAGAGATGGGCATGGACACAAAGTCAGCTCGGACTGAGAAGGTTCAAGGCGGCGTGGCCAAAAAGGACACGTGCAGGTCCGACTCGACTCACCGGACTTCTTCGACCTCATCATCAACAGGGATCGGTTGCAGGTCATCGGCAATGAGTCGGAGATGGTCGAAACGGAAGGACTGACGCGAGCGCGGGTCTACGAAACGGGAAGGGTCTGAGGCCAGTTGTCCGGATCTGGAGATGATCACCTGAGGGATATGAAGAGACGAGAACGGTACGCAAGCAACGATGAGGTGAGGGGCCTGCGGGATGGTATTCTCAAGGCACAGCACAGGTGAACCCACCTCATGGCTCTGGCCGTCGAGCTTGGCGCCGATGAACTGCTCGGTGTTGTACTCCTCGAGGACACGGATAACGGACTGGGTGAGCGCCTCGTCATTGCCGACAATGGCGCGGATGTCGTTGAAGACGTCGTTGACCTCTCCTGGAGGGGACTGGAGGAGGAGAGAAGAGGCCAGGGCGATCGGATCCTGTGACATTCTGACGGTGGGGGCAAGTCGGTGACGAGTAAACTAACGAGTGTTCTCAACGTCGCCGGCGGATCGAAGCTTAGGTAGCGACGGCGTGCGAATTCCGCTACTGCGGCAAATCGAAGGCGCGTGTGATACGTCTAATCGCGTAAATGGACGCGGAGGTGATACCGAAGGTCGCTCAAAGCGGTCCTAAGACGACGGCCGGGAAGGATGGAGCGATGACAGACCACGATGGCCAACACCTCGACTCGGACGCCCTGTTCGAGAGTCTCCAATGGGACTTTGCCGCAGAGGAAGAGCTTGTCGCATACGAATCCCAATTTCAGTCACAGACCGCCCCCGCACCCTCTCCTCTCCTCGCCACCACCTCGCCCCTGCCGAAGACCACTGGCCAAGCGTTCAAGCGTTCATCGGATTCTTTGGGAGACGTAGAGCCAGGAGCGGGAGATGATGCTGTTGGAGATGCTGAAGAGAGCGTGTCTCCTTTGGCCGCGCTTGAGATAGAGCAGCAAGGGGCCAGCGCCCAGGACAGGCTAGCACAGCAAGAACTCCGGGAACTGATCGAAATCTTGGGCAGCGAAGAGGGTAAGCTCCGCGCTTCATTTTCACCTTTTATTATATGAACTGAAGTATGAAAGTATGCACATTGGCCCACTCCCAGCTCTTCTCTCTGTCTTGTCGACTCCTCCTAGGCCTACTCTGTCGCCGTTGCAACTCTACTTGCGCAAAGGCTGCTTTAGCGTTTCCGATCTCGTCGCGCCAGCGTGGTGCGAGTACGCCATGGACTACGGCATTCGAGGTCAGCGCTCACGAAGAGTACGGGACCGCCCAGAGACGATAGTAACGGCGAAGGGAAAGGAGATCAAGATGGAGAAGGCCGTCGCTCAGAACCGAGAGAAGGTCATGGATCGTGGCAAGGTGGGCACCTGCCGTCCCATACGCCCACGATGAGACACCATTCACTTCAATCTCAACACATTGTGGGCTCGTTTTACACCGACAGGCTGTGCACAAGAAACTGGAAAAGGAGATTCATCCAGTTGCGCTTCCCGTCGCTACACACACAAGAGAAGACCGGTGGGCGCTGCGCATGCTCAACATGATCGTCTGCATTCAGACGCTTATGGAGGAAGGAACATGTGTCTGTGATCTATGGTTTACTTATGTCTACCTGTTTGAGAGAGGAGGCTAATGCCGGCTTATCTTCGCATCTTGGATCATATCAGCGAGAGATACCTGTTTTCGGCTTGCTACATGGTCACCTCGTCCTTGGCATCATTGACGAGCTGCGCAGAGTTCCACTGGTGCGTCCGGAGAGCACCCCTCGCAAGACAAAGGCATCAGTCAAGCGAACGTCTCCGCGTCAGCGGAGCTCGTCACCCGTGAAATCACCCAGCAGCAATCAGAGCAAACTCGACTCTTTCTTCACCTTGTCACCTTCGTCCAAAGGCCGTCGAAGGGACAGAACGCCTTCGTCTCCGTCCATGCCCACGCATACTATCCACCTCAGCGACACCAAGACGCGCGTCTCTTTGCGAAAGCCTCATTCTAGCCAGGTCGCCCACGTTAAATTTCAGCTCATGGTCTACAAGCGGTTATGGGATGCTCTCGTCACCGCGGAACTCGCAGAAGCGCCACCGGCGGCTGTAGAGCTATCCGGAGGTCACAGTTCTCAGAAACCTGCCTTGCATCATCCCAGCGGCACACTTCCGACGCGAAGAAAGGAGGGCAAAGCTCCGGACTCACATTCGTGTACCTCCAGCGCTGCACCACTTCAATTATCAGACCTGTTCGATCGGTTGAAGCTACAACCTTCCGAGCCGCTCAGCGAGGCTTTCGCTCGTGATGCCGGCATCGTCTGCGCCGGTAGTAATCTCGACCTTGGTTTCGATGCTAGTAGCGCTCATAAGCAGCCGGGCGGAGACACTGATGATGATCCAACCTCGACGTCGACTACCACGATAGAAATGAGGCCGACTCTGAATCAAATGGCCCGCGCTCTTCTCCGCTACATGTCTACAGCCGGCCCAGTGCACGACCGCCTCGAGCTTGTCTACCGTCATCAAGTCCCCCAGAATAAACGGTACAGTCGATCCAAGCGTAATCGTACGTGGCGGAACAACGTACGGCTAGACGAATCAGCGAGAGCATCTGCGAAATACGCAGGCGAGGCATCAGCAGGGGAAGATGCGGCGTTTGGTAGTCAACGGTCTCTGGAGCTCCGAGACGCTCAGAGAGGTATGACGGACGAGCAGGCCGTGGAGACGGCCGTCCTTGCGAGTTTGGGGGCTGAGGGATTGCAGACCATCGTTGAGGCAGCGTCCACCGGCGAGCAGAAGAAGGAGGCCCTTGCGCATCTGTCGACCAGTTCGGGTCAGTCTGGTCCAGGCGTGGACGATCATACCATTCTGAGCAGCGCTGGTGTGCTCCGTCATCCCCTCAGCCCCGCTATCGTCGATGAACAGCCTCCGGAAGGGGATGATTTCCATCTCCGACCTCCCTCCACGATTGCCACTTCGGACGGGACGGACGGACCCCAGTTGGACGCTTCAATGGAGTTAGACGCGGACGTGGCGATGGTCGATGCCAATCCTTCAGGGGTATTGACGCCAGCGGCGACGACAATTTCCGAGACAGCGTTGCAGAAAGCGGTAGAAGAAGGCAAGCCGAGTGCGGCAGGCACTGGGCCATCGAATCGACCAGATGTAGCCCCGGGCGGACAAGACGAGCCTTCGGAGCATGGGCAACCAGGACCAAGCGATCGGCGGCGCTCTGTACGCCTTGCGGCCAAAGCAACCGTACCACGGCTCCCAGTCCTCCCTATTCCATCTCCACCCACTCCATTAACGAACGAGAGCGATCCGTCCTCATCTGCCTCGGTTCACGTCAAGCCGCCCGGCAGCGACAGCGACTCCGAATCAGCCTTTGTCCCGAGCTCTCGCATCATCGGTAGCGACATTTTCGTGTACGATCACGACGCCTTGGAAGCGCACCTCGTCGATGTGCTGCAGTTTTGGATGGAAGAACGTCCGTTGCGGGGGGTTAGCGTTGAGGATACCATCCGATGCCGGTAGGTCTTCTGGTCTGTACGTTGGTGTGGAAGTTCAACGTCTCCTCATTCATCCCGTCGTCTCATCGTTCCATTTTGTTCGATGCATCGGGCGCCCGGAAACAGGAATTGCGAGTGGCGCGATGGCTGCGAGTGGCTCGAGGAGAAGGCCGCAGAGGCGACACGGCAGTTTAGGGAACGGCGGAGGTTTCGGGAGCAGCAGAGGGAACAGCAACGGTTTACAGGTGCAGCGCGAGCCTTGTAGCGCGATAAGCATCCGGTTGCCTTCATTTATCCAATGTCTTTTACCGATCTTCTTATGAACCGCCCGCTCGCATCGGCGTCTTCGGGCCGACGTCCGACGATCTGCTATATACTTCCCCGCATATTGCGGTGTATCCCGTCCCCTCCTTGCTCCGACTGGTCAACTCTTCCGCTTCGGCTCTCTGAACGTCCTCAGCTGAAGTCACAATGGAGCTTTCTATCACGGAAAGCCAAGAGGCAGACCCATCGCAATCGCGGAGTAACGGGCTGCGATCGAACCTGGCGTCTTAGTGAGTAAAGACGGGAACCCTGGGCCCATCGGCTACTTGGCGATGCGACGCGGAAGGGTGTTGCTTGACAGTATCGAACTTGCGAAATATCACCTTCACTGTCTCGGCTATTGGCCTCCAGCGGCGATGACGAGTTCTCGCTCTTCCTCCGTAAAGCATTCATCAAAGGAGCGGGACTCTCCGACGACGCTCTCGACCGCCCCATCATCGGCATAGTCGACACGAGCTCGAGCTTCAACCCATGTCACGGCAATGTGCCCACGCTAATCAAGGCCGTCGAACGGGGCATCCTGCTGTCTGGAGCGTTGCCAGTTCCTTTTCCCACCATCTCTCTCCATGAGAGCTTCTCGCATCCGACTTCCATGTTCCTGCGCAACCTGATGAGTATCGACACAGAGGAGATGATCCGCGCACAGCCCATGGACGCCGTCGTGCTCGTCGGTGGATGCGACAAGACGGTGCCCGCTCAGCTCATGGGCGCCATTTCCGCAGACATGCCGGCCATTCAACTCGTGACCGGGCCAATGCTCACAGGGTCCCACGAGGGAAAGAGGATAGGCGCCTGCACCGATTGTCGCTCATACTGGAAGAACTACCGCGCGGGAGAGATCGACGTAGAAGAAATTTGGCGGGTCAACAGTGAGCTTGTGCCTGGCGTCGGGGTGGGTACAGATGACGGTTGGAGTGGCCGTGAATCGGCGGAGAAGTTGAAGAGCCGCTGAGGAACTCGTTGCTGCGTTCTGTTTGGCTAATCGTCTCGATGTTGCTGTTGTGCACAGACCTGCGGTGTGATGGGTAAGCTCGTTCGATAAAGTTACTGTCAGCACCACAAAGTTGATTTCCCCCCCGCACGCTAGGCACCGCATCGACCATGGCCTGCATCGCCGAAGCAATGGGGATGATGCCTCTAGGTTCAGCGACTCCGCCAGCCGTTTCCTCAGCGCGCCTGCGTGTCGGCGAAGAGACAGGCAAGCTTGCAGTCAAGCTCGCCTTGACTCGCTTGGGCCCGCAAACGATTCTCAAGCGCGCCAACTTCGAGAACGCCATCACGGTCCTTCAAGCCCTGGGAGGTTCCACGAATGCGATAGTGCATTTGCTCGCCATCGCGGGAAGAATACCAGGTCTCGACTTGACTTTGGACGATGTGGACGTCATTTCCAAAAAGACACCGCTGCTTGTTGATCTCAAACCCTCCGGAGAGGCGTATATGGAGGATTTTGCAAAGGCTGGAGGCGTTCCCACGCTCTTGCGATCGCTGGCACCGCTCTTGGATCTTTCGGCGATGACGGTGACCGGGCGGTCGCTTGGCGAGGAGCTCGAACGTTGCCCTCGGTCGTTCCCTCAGTCGATCGTAAGGCCCCTTTCCGACCCGCTCTTTCCCGCTGGAGCTGTCGTGGTACTGCGCGGCAACCTCGCGCCGCATGGATGCGTTTTCAAGCAGTCGGCTGCGTCCCCGGCCCTGCGCTCGCACCGTGGTCCAGCCATCGTCTTCTCCTCGGCAGCTGACCTTGCGGCTCGAATAGACAACGAAGACTTGCCGGTGACGGGCGACTCTGTACTCGTCCTGCAGAACATTGGGCCCGTCGGTCATCCTGGCATGCCGGAAGCGGGGCTTATCCCCATCCCGCGCAAGTTGGGAAGGATGGGCGTCAAGGACATGCTCCGTATTAGCGACGGTCGCATGAGCGGCACAGCAGAGGGAGCCGTCGTCCTTCACATCTCCCCTGAGGCCGCTGTGGGCGGGCCGTTGGCGGTGGTGCGAGACGGCGACATGATCGCGGTAGATGCTCAGAAGCGGTCGATTCACCTCGAAGTCGATGAGGCGGAGCTTCACAGACGACTCGAGGTTTGGCAGTCGTCGCACTCATCGAATAGGAAACCGGAGCGCGGCTATCGGGGCCAGTATAAAAGGTCCGTGCTGCAGGCTCACCAGGGAGCGGACTTTGACTGGCTCAGGGCGGACGGAGGGGTGTAAGACACGGCCGGCGTGAGGTGTGCTTGATTCAGGCTGTGGATGGCTGTAAACTCGAACGTAGAAAGACGTGCTATGCCAACGGCACTCGTGCACATATTGGCCAGGCAAGTCCACAAGACATGGCGGCTGACGGACGACGTGATCTCTGCTCTCCTACACAAAAGCCTCCCTTTCGCCTGGGACCCCCTCTGTGACTGTTCCTTCGAGGACCTCAAGAAGGCGTTCACTTCGGCACCTGTTCTCTGCTTTTACCGGCCGGATATTCCCATTCGCATCACTACAGACGCCTCAACCTCACGCCATCGGTGCTGTGATTGAGCAACGCTTCGAATACAACAAATGGCACCCGCTCGCCTTCGAGTCTCGCAAGCTCACCCCCGCGGAAACTCGCTGCCCTACACATGAGCAAGAGTTCTCGCAGTAGTACACGCCCTCCGCACCTGGCGCGTTTTCCTGGAAGGCTCCCAAATTCGAGGTCTACACCGACCACCACACCCTCTAGTACTTTCACACCCAACGCAACCTCTCACGAGACAAGCGACGGCGGCAAAGTCGGAGCAAAATTGTCCTCTTCCACGTAAGAGGCCAGCTCGTAGGTGGAGTGCGGATGAGGACCGTACGTCGTCGGATCAGTGCGCCGGTTCAAAAGGGCGATGACGGGTTCTAATGTGGGGATGGAGTTAAAAAATATAGATGTCATGTGACCTGTCACGTGAGGAAATTTTTTGTAACTAGACCAACACGAGGTCCACTGGCTCCTGTGAAGACAACCACGACGAAGTATACATCATCACCACACCGTCTAACTGGTTAAGAGTCTGAAGCCTACTCCTGGGCAACGACAACAACTACCCACTTCGAGCCGGATCACCGCCGAAACCTACCTTCACAGCATGTTCCGAGGACGCAAGACTCGACGCTGCCGTCGCCGCGATGGAGACAAGCGGCAATCCGGACTACAAGACGTACTACGGGGCTATGCTCTTTTCACCTCTCGGGACTCGAGACGCCGTAACCCAATCGACCCAATCGAGTCCCGAGAGGTGAGAAAGAGCATAGCCCCGTAGTACGTCTTGTAGTCCGGATTGCCGCTTGTCTCCATCGCGGCGACGGCAGCGTCGAGTCTTGCGTCCTCGGAACATGCTGTGAAGAGGGCGTCTCGTTGCTCCTTGCCCGTAATGCGACGCCGTAACCCAATCGAGTCCCGCTGATCCAGGGCGAGGCACACGTCCACCGATGACACCCCACACCAAAGGGGACGCGGCCAGGGTGGAAGGAGGAAGCCACCCTCGGGCACCTGCAACTTTTGCAAGAGCCCGGGATTGCGACCTCCCAACTTCGATCCGAGAGTCTGGAGGGACGACGTCGAGAAGGGGGCTGGGAACTCCCGCAAGCCCACCCCTAGGAAGAGCTTGAAGAAGGACACGAAGAGCAAGTCCGTCCCCAAGGCTCGGAAGGTGTCTACCGAGGGCAGCAGCTCCGAGGTCGGATCGGTGGACTATGGAGAGAGCGACGCCTGGACGGCAGAGGACGTGAGTACGGTGACGTTTAGGAGGGAGAAGGCACTGCGAACCAGACTCTTGGGGACGAAGATGAAGAGTTGGAACCTGGACTCGGGAAGCACAACACATATGTGCTATGACCGCGACTCCTTCCACCATCTAAGGATCACTCGGGGCGAAGTCGAGTTGGCGGATGGCGTTAACGTGGCAATCGAAGGGATCGGCGAAGTCATGATCAAGTTCGTCGATGCAAAAGGGCTCACACATACCATCACCCTTCCGGAATGCCTCTACGTCCCAGCCCTAGATGAAAACCTAATCTCGGTCGCCCGGTTGGTCAAGTCTGGATTCAAGACCTCCATGGACAACCGATACGCCGGCATTGCCCGCCCCGGTTGTCCCACTGTCCACCTCGCCATGCACAACTCTTGCTGGCGAGTCTTCCCCAGACAACAAGCTCTACGGGCTAAAACCTCCCCTTGTCCCCCTCCTACTGTACCATCCATCTGGCACGCCCGCTTGGGTCATGCTAGTAATGAACGAATTCGTCTTCTCCCCTCTTTGGGCGTCGGCGTCCCACCGCACATCTCGCGCGGCACACATTTCTGCGAGGTCTGCACTCGGTCCAGACACTCCAAGGCTAGCTTTCCTCACAGCATCACCCCGCGTGCTGCACGCCGCCTCCAACTCATCCACGTCGACCTCATAGGGCCGGTCCGGGGGATGCGCCACAACCCCAACGAATATGTCCTCACTGTCGTGGACGACACCTCTCGCTTCGTATGGGCGATCCCACTCGAGAACAAAAGCTCTGCCTCCGCTCAACTCTGCAAGTGGGCCGCTACCGCCGAGGCACTCACGGGTAACCGCATCGGAACGATCCGATGCGACAACGGCAAAGAGTTCCTCAAGACGGAAACTAAGGCCTGGACGGACCCGAAGGGGATACAATGGCAGATCACGGCCGTTGATACGAGTAAACAGAACGGCGTTGCTGAGAGGATGAACAGGACGCTCATGACCACAACTCGTGCGCTTCTCAAGGATGCTGAGCTCGGGGACCAATATTGGAAGGAGGCCGTCACTACCGCGGCATACCTCATTAACCGTCTTCCTGCCCGGAAGCTCGGAAATAAGCTCCCCTATACCCGATGGTACAAGAAGAAACCGATCCTCTCCGGTCTCCGTCGCTTCGGATGCGTCGCTTACGCTCTCGCCAAGAACCCCGTCGGCAAACTCTCCGACCGCAGCATCCCTGGCGTCTTCCTGGGCTATGATGAATCCCGAAAGTCCTATCGGCTGTACACGCCCGGCTCTCGACCTGAATGGCGCTGGACTCGGATGTGCAGTTCGACGAGACCTCCAACTGGAAGACACGGCCCACTACTCGCGAGAACATGCCGGATCAAGTCGTCTCCCTTGACTTTCTTGCGGCTGTAGGGGGGGCAATTGCCGATGATACACCCGACAATGAAGACATGGAGCAAGGGAACGACATCCTACCCAACGACCCTCTTCCGGTGGAGCGAGCGATCGTCTGCGCTCCTCCTCCATCTCCTCTTCTGCCAGTGCTGGGGCTCCCGCCGCCTCCGCCGCCTCCAAACCCGCGGCGGGGAAGCGAAAGTTGAGTGGCCGATGGGGTGAGATGGTTCCTCCCAGCTGGAACGTAATGGGGCTCATGAAAATTGGAGCCTTCATGTCGACCAGCCCGATGCTCCCGCCGAACAACCCGAGCAACAGCCTGACATGCAACGTGAGGAGAACGCCGCTCCCGAGCCTCACGCTGCTTCCGAGCCTCAGCCAGCCCCGAGGGAAGAGAACGTCGCTCCCGATCCTCAGCCAGCCTCGGGGGAAGAGCACGCCGCTCCCGAGCCTCACCCAGCCCCTAGGGAACGTCCTACACCTTCCAGGGAGGTACCTCCCCCTCGCCAACCTGAGCCATCCCTGTCACACGCCCCGGACCGTTCCCGGCGCCCTACCAGACCATCGGCAAAGCTTCTGGAAAGCCAAGAAAGGGAGGTGATCCGACTTCGGAGTAAACAGAAGGCCGAAGAGCTCAAGGCCCGCCGAGAGCAAGCCCAACGGGACCGAGAAGCCAACTTGTCCCACGAACGAAGGCTCAATCTCCGAAATCGGCAATCGGCGAAGAAGGCTGGAGACCCGGTCAAATGGAGCAAATCCCCTGGCGGAGAAGATGGGCAACCTCACTACATCCGAGGGGCGGTGAAGAAACGGCACATTCGACTCCGCGAGATCAGAACGGGTAACAACACGGCTGACGTCCTCACCAAAATCCCGACAAAGGAAATTCTCTTCCGAGCACGCCGCAAATTCAGGGTCCAAGACCACGGACCTGTTCTCGTCACCAACCATCTAGGCAAAACGAAGTTAGACGGTCAAGATGGACATCGTGTTGAGGGAGGAGAGTTAGAGAATATAGATGTCATGTGACCTGTCTCGTGAGGAAGATTTTTGCAACTAGACCAACACGGTCCATTGGCTCCTGTGAAGACAACCACGACGAAGTATACATCATCACCACACCGTCTAACTAATGGAATCAGAGCCGTTCAAGGTAACGGAAATCGGTTGGGATATCGCCTCAGCAGGGGTACTCGGATGCGGTGTTGGCGCCAGTCAATACTTGGACTGAATAGCTCCAACCACGGCTTGCCGAGGATAATATCGGTGTGGGTGATTGGTGCCCCATATGCCAGGAAACCCTGACAGGTGGCCGGAGGGTCGTCGTGGATCTAGGAGGGTAACCCGATCCGCGTCGCAGTAACGGGATCTACAGCTTCCGGCCGGTGGGCACAGTAGAAGGTTCATCTCCATGTACAGGCTACCGATGACCTCTAAACGGACGGCGTCCACGACAGCTCATTCTAGGTGATCATCATCCTGACCATCTCTCTCCGACTTCGCACTTTTCTCCTGTGCGATCAATGCCTTGCCATAGTCGCCTCCATTGGGCAGACGCGTGATGGTATGAATGTGACACTTGGCTGGCGAAGTGTTGGTGAGGAAAACTGAGACACGTATCGGCGAAGAAGGGCATGCATGTGCATCAATATAGATGAACTCAGGTTGAACAAGCTTGGCACGATTTCGTGAAAAGGAGACCTCCACTCACTGCCACAGTGGAAGTCGAACTGATGAGGAGAGGGAATGTGCCGACGGTCAGAGGCATGAGCATTCCATTTTACTTTGTTTTCCGGTATCTCGGTAGGGTGAGAGGTGACTGACCTCGACAAAAACGGCCGGCGAATGTATCCTAAAGTAATACGGGTCGTCGTCGCCAAATTTGCCCATCCACGCAAAGTACGTCCTGTCCAGATGACCCTCGATCTGGGCCATGCGAGCCCTCAGTGGTCCAGACGGATAAAAGGCGAGAAATGAGGAGATAAGGGAGAGAAGCTTGGGTCGGAGGGGAGGGGGCAGAAGGCGACATGGCAGACCTTCTACATAAGGTGTACCGAAGAGAGCGCACAACAAAACACCGGCATGAGACAAAGGCGCGCAGGCAAGTTCTGCGAGAGGACGACATTGAGGCGCACATACCATATGGAACGACTCGGTTGTCCTGGAACGCGCCTCCCACATGTCGCTCGTCATATGGGTTCCACCTGCCTTTCGGCAGACTTGTACCTTCAATATCCTCAAACAACTGCGCTTGCTTTTGCATCTCTTCTGGCAGGGCCTGCATGAAGCTGAGACCTCCAAACTCCTCCTCTTCGAACAGTCTCAGTCCTTCGTGCTCTCCTTCATCGATTCGGTCTGGCTCCGCGCCCATGAATGTTGGGCCGATGACCATCCTTTTGCCAACGAACACGACTGCCAAGCACAAATGATGCCCAAAGAAACTGTACCCCCAAGGTTGATCCAGAGACGGCGAACCAAAGAGCCGAAAATTGTAGGAGTGCCGGTTGAGCACGGCGGGACCATTGACAAGGTGGCCGAGAAACTCGTTCGTCAGGGTGCAGCCGAGGGCTTTGTGGTAGCCCGCTGGTGAAAGAGAAGCGCGTAGGAGCGAGTGCACGAGCTTTTGGACCTCGGGTGTGGTCTCATCGAGACGAAGGCCTCCTAATAGCGATTGGCAGGGCAGAGCGAAAGGGGGGAAAAATAGAAATGAAGTTTGAAGCAGCAGCAAAGTGCCATGCCAACCAGTGAGCAGAATAGATGGCCCGGTCTCCTTTCATCCACGGCATAGAGACAAACGCACCGGGATTGACATACAGTTCTGGGTTGCTCCAGATCCGAAACTCGTCGTCCAACTCCACCGGGCCCTTCTGCACTGCCTTCTTCTGTTCGTTATCCAGGGCCCTGAGCAGCTCCTCTGCCGCCGCGGCGGCCTTGTCCACGGGGGCGCCCTCATCGTCTCCATAGGCGTATACGCCTTCCTCCACCTCGCCATTCGCGGTGAAGCCCTTGAACGGCATACCAGGCTCACCGAGAATTCTTTCTTTCTTGAGCTGTCGCACGAGCCATGCCACCGGGGGAATTTCGGCGGCTCGGGTATCACACCAGGTGCGCGCGTTGTGTGATTCGATGTTGGCAATCTTCGGATGCCCAGGAGGGGGTATAATGTCCCGAAAAGCGACCGTTGCGCCAGCGGCGGGGCGCGCGGGGTCGGAGTCGAGGAGAGCACCGCTCGTTAGGGGGACGGGGTCGGGCATGCTGATAAATGGTATGCAGAGTTACGAAGGGAGGGAGAAAGGTAGAAACGCCGATATAGGTGTTGGACGTATCTTGTCTCAAAAGGACAGAGAGGGCAGTCTCTAAGTCGGTCGTCTGCTTGTCATTACAATCCGCGGGCGGGGAACGGGCTGATGACGATGATGGGGTCCGTGCGCGAGGCGATCTGGTTGTAAGTTATCACCCGGCTTGCCCCCCACCAAGAACAAACATAACACGTGCGGAATTTACAGACGATGCGAACAGAAAGGCGGTGGCGAAAGAAGCAGGGCAAGAGAGGCAGAGTGACGGCAGCGCGCGACTCTCCAACACGTGAGATGAGTTATGCGAAACCGCATCTGAAGCCAAGTCGGACGACACAACGACCGCGCGATCCCAAAGAATCAAAATTCTCAAATTCATGTTTGCAAGAGTTACCCGTGGTATCATGATGGAGTTGAGAGGCAACAGAGAGAGACAAGTAGCGTAGGCCGGGCTGTCAGGCACGGACGGGAAGCTTGCTGAGTTTCCGGCCAATCCCCAAACAACAAAAACAAACAAAGGCAGCATCAAAAAAGCACAGGTCATGAAACAGAAAGCGAAGACAGACGTTGGATGGGTATCAGCTTGCTCCAGAACCTCCGGACAACATATGAAAACATAAACGACTAAACGACTGAGACGATCTCGTTCAACGCTGCATAGCTCCCGTGGGCAGAGGAGGCAGAGCTCCTTGAGGTGGTGGAAGAGGCGGTGGAAGCGCAGGTTTGTTGCCAGAAACACTTCCGCGCGGACTGAGAGGGCCGGACGCCGAGGCGGGAGTCGGTGGCCGAGGTGGAGGAGGTAGCGGTCCGGAGGGAGGAGGCGAAGCTGGAAGTGCGGGAAGAGGCGCTGACGGCGGAGGTCCTGGCGGCGGGAGGGACGGAAGAGGGCCTCTCGGAGGGGGTCTCATCGCCGGCGGCTGTTGCCCGGATCGATTAAGCAAGGTGTTTCCACGGTGCAGCGAAGGCCTCGACGGTGGCGGATAGGTCGGACTGGCAACCATGCTGGTCGGCGTCATGTTGGTTCGCGACGTGACCTCCGAGCTAGTCCGAGCCATCGTAGGCGTGCCCACGCGGCTCGAGCCGGTCATGGGCCCAACGATCCCGCTGCCAGTGGGCGGAGGCGAGATGGGACTCCTGAGTTCCATGCTTCGCAAGCTGCTGTTGGACTCTGACCGACGCGTGAGCGGAGGCACGCTAATGTCGCTGGGGCGAACTGACCGACGAAACGTCGATCCTGGACGGTTGTAGCTCAAAGACGGTCCGAATGACTCGGACGTCGGGGACGGGGCAGGAGCGAAGGGATGGGTCATGTTGTTACTGGTCCGCGAAGGATGGGACGGCAGCGTGGGCGATGTCGACGAAGGCGGCGTAGTCTGCCCTTGCCTCCTCGCTTCTAGTAATGAAGGCA
Organism: Peribolospora kevripleyi; assembly: GCA_029717575.1. NCBI lineage: Eukaryota > Fungi > Basidiomycota > Peribolosporomycetes > Peribolosporales > Peribolosporaceae > Peribolospora > Peribolospora kevripleyi. The sequence goes on along the minus strand of JAMDHV010000071.1, from coordinate 39,653 downwards.
AGAGCATCGGAGCCAGCCCCAGAACGCTGTCTCTGCTGGGGCGCTTGGGCAGTTGTGCGGGCCCGACAGGGATCGGTGGCAAGGCCCCAGTCGGAGTGGGTGCTGATGGCGGGGTGATCTGGTGTCGCTGCAATGACACCCTACTGGGGCTCAGGGGAAGGTCGAAGTGAGAGCTTCCGACGCTGCCTCTTTCCACCTTGGGAAGGGACATGGCAGATTGCGAACGAGATCTCAAGCGCCCCGTCGGCCCTGGGGTGGGTGCGCCTGTGAGCGAGGCTGCAGTTGCGCCGGGCCGTGTCGCCTCTAGCTTCGGAGTGGCACCAAGCGGTGGCGTCGCCGTCGAGACCGATGAAGTTGACTTTCTCCCGACTATGAGGTCGGCGTCGCTGACAGCTGGCACTCCAGAAGGGATGGGGCGAGCCTTTGGCCGAGGGGGTGGAGAGAGGGACGTGCGTTTTCTGTGACTCGTGTCGAGCGGGGGGGGCAGAGGATCCTGCTCGAGGTCGTCGATTGGACGGCTTTCAGAACTATCGTTGCTCCCGTCGGGCCCGGAGCGCGTCTGCAGTCCTTCGCGGCCCGTCTCGTCGGTCATGGGGGTGATACCCTCGTGGCCCTCCATTGCTGCGGAGAGGGCAGCAAGCGCAGCTTGGGAAGGAGAGCGGACGGCCTTACGGGTTTCAGGAAGAGCCCAACTGGACGTGCGTTGAAGCGAAGCTTTAGATCCTCTTCGTCGCGGACCATCTCCTTGACTGCCGGAAGTGTCGTTATTGGACGACCTAGAGCCGATCGAGGCAAGCGAGGAAATGCTCGCCGACGCTCGGTGGCGACCCTTGCTGAGAACGCCCCATGACCCGCTCTTTACAGAGCTCGTCGATGGCAGGTTCCGCTGCTCCAGCTTCGTCTCCTCGGCAATGCGGCCAGGATGGTCGACCTGGACGAAACTGGATGACGTCGACGCGGCACGAGGGCGCTCCATCGAGTTGTTCGACGCTTTGAGCCCTTGCAACGACAGCTCGACGTCCATGTCGCCTTGCATGCCGTTGTGCGACCGGAAGCTGGGCAAGCCCATCTGCTCGGCCCGTTTGGCCAAGACGACCGACTGTTGAGGGGAAAAGAAATACGCCTTAGCTTGACGAGCCGCCGACGTGGGGTCTATCCGCTCGACTCGACACTCACCTTGACCTCATCCTGCCACATAACCATACTGTCCCGATCTTTCGTTTGAATCAACCACTGAGCATGCTGGCCTGCTCGCTTGCCGCCTTTGGCCTTGCCGTCATCTCCTCTCCAAATACCACCGATCTTGAGGACCCAGCGACGGCCCTCTGCCTCATCCAACCCGTCCGCGATGGCGATATAGCTATCGGCAGTGATTTCGATGCGCTCCAGCTCGGGGTGCATGGCATTATTGGACTTGAAGATGTGGAGGTGTGCACGCGTAAGAGGACCGGTTGCTCTGGGAGCAACGGGGGAAGGCGGGGGGCCCGGCGACGCCGTAGTTGACGGGGAGCCGATGCTTTTGTTCGTCGAGGTAAGCACCGTGTAGCGCGATTTCCAGTTCCTGCCCCGAGAGCTGAAGAGGCCACCGGTGGGGTGGAACTTGGTCACCATCGCGGCTACCACTTTGATGTCGTCGAGCTCCGCGCGAGACGTGGGAAAGCGAGGCACCTCGCTCGCGTTGACCGGCGAGATCGGTTCGGGCGGATCAGGCCGAGAGGGAGGGTGTAAGGAAGACGTGTCGGAGGCCGCGTACGACGCCGCCCTACTGACCACGATGGACGAAGGCCGCATCCGTCTGGCTAAGGAAGCGGACGACCTGCCCGAAACGGATTCACGACCCGCATGATCTCCCGCGCTTACTTCGCTCCGCCGGTCCGTCTCCTCCGGTCGGTAAACGAAGCCGCGCTGGTCGCCGCCTGTCCGGCTGTCTCTTGAGCCAAGCGACCAGATGGAGGGCGCGCCTGATCCATATCCGGGCGACGACAGAGAAGCGGTGCCCGACGAGGCAACGCTCATTCTCTTCCTACTCCCGCTCGCTTCGCTGCTGTGCTGGCTAACTGAAGACGTGGGCCGCCCGTCACCCAAGGTCGGAGCGCGCGGTCTCCCACGCTTGTTCATCAAACTGTCCGTCTCCGAGGACTTGGACGCTCCTACGGCCGACGACGGACCGACAACACCTGTGACCGTCAAGGAAGACTCCGGCGCGCTGTTCTTCCTGGACTTGCCGAAGCCGAGGCTGAGGAACACGTCTCCGGTGGCGCCCAACAAACTAGTCCGATGCTTCCTCTGACTCGCTCGGTCAGGCGTCTCGGGCTGGGAAAGCTGCCGGGTGATGGAGCCGGCGACGGGCGGATGGGGCGCACGTTTTCCTCGTTCCCCGCTGCGTCGAGGAGCCAGGTCGGGGAGAGAAGGTGCGGCATACAGACTGATACGGTGTGAACTGAATTCTCCCCCTTCCGACCACTTCGAGGCCGGAACCGTAGGCGTTCTCTCTTGCCCTAGACTTGGCCTCTGTCCCTCTTCTCCTACAGCCTCATTCCTTGAGTGCTCCGCAGAACGCCTATGCCTCGTCAAACGTGCGTCACTGTGAAGTGCCTCGGAGATCGCAGCCTCGGGAGACTCAATGGAGCGAGTGGGTCCTGACGCTAGACCATCTCGACCGGGACCACCCTGCGGCAAAGTTGGAGAGTCGACGGCGATGGCGGAGCGCCGCAAGTCCGGCGTGGAGCGAGGTGAAGCAAGCGGAGACGTTACAGAGGAGGACGATCGGGATTCCAAAGACAAAGGCTGCCCTTGCCGCTTGCCGGGCGGGGGAGAGAGAGAGCGGCCGACGGCGAAGAAGTGAGCTGCACTGGACTGTGTCGTAGGCGTCAAGGCTACGTGGTCATCGAGCCCGTTGGAGGTGTGTCTCTGGGATTGACCAGTCACAAGCTCTTGCGAAGCATCGTGTGATTGCTGGGCATTGACGTTTGGCAGAGGAGGAGGAGGAGGAAGGGCCTCCGCGGCAGAGCCCTCTTGCCCCATCCGAGGCGTCGCAAAGGGCCTGCGCGATTCCGAGCTCCTTCGATCTTCGATCGGCGGCGTGCGGCGGCCGCCGGTCTCACGAGGCGCAGCGACAACGGCCTCGCTGCCGGCTTGGGCTTGGGAGGTCCTAAACACCTCAACGCCATCCTTCGTTTGCTCTCGCGCCGCCCTCAGACCGTCCTCGTTCGATTCGATGCCAATGCCGAGTCCACCGACGCCTTGCTGAACGACGTTCTGCAAGCGTTGAAGCGCTTCGGCTCGATGATCGGCCCACTCCCGGGTGAGATCGTCCTGCTCATCGTCCTCGAAGCCACCCCCGTCCCTTTCGGAGGAAAGGGCTTCTCTCACGACGGCCTCATTCGACGCCAGGTCTGGCTCGCCGTCTGCATCGGCCGTGCGAGTCTCCTCGTCTCTACCGAGAATCGTGCTGTCCGGGAGCGCCGCTTCCGCAGTGGGGGGCGTCGCGAAGGGGGGTGGAGGGTGCCGCGGTCCGAAGGTCGAGGCAGACCGCGCGCCTGAAGTGTCACCAAGGTCGCCGTCCGTGGAAGCCTCTATCTCCTGCGAAGGGGGCAGCGGGAAAGCCCATTCCGTCATGGATGACTCGCCCTCAAGTTCTTCTGGAGTGCTCGCCGCCGCGGGGCTGCATGGGACAGGTGTTGAGCCGAGCGTCAGGACGCTCATGCCGGATATAGCGCTGTCGACGGATTGGCGAGCCAAGGAGGAGGAGGGCATGGCAGATTGAGATCCTGCGTTGAGCTCGTCGTGAGGACCGGTAGATGCCCCGGATGTCGACGAAGGGCCTGCCGGGGTCGGGTCGACAAGCTCCTCCACCGGCTCTGAGGGCGGGTATGTAGAAAGCGTCTGCAAGGCGGGAACGCCGGGTACATCGGCAATGTTGTGCGAGTCGGCGCCTGGGCCGGTGATCTTGGCATCGACATCGAGGGCGCGCTCGGCCGGACGACGCGGGGAACGGGCCTCGCCCAACTTTTCCCCAGGTGCGGCCGCCGGCTCAGAAACGATTGCTCGGGCGTGCTCTGTCTCCCCCGTCGGCGTAGTCGTACCACGAGCTTCGTCCACGTCCACCTTCGGTAACACTGAAGACGGATCTGCCATGTTCGTCGTGCCGGTCAGTGCGTCCGCCGACCGAACAGAGTCTACCTTCTCGTCGCCCGCCCGCGCCTCCAGGTGATCCTTTTCAATCCCTGGAGGCGTCGCCTTCTGCCCGTCAACTCCGCCAGGAACGTCTGGGATGGGCTCGACCGTCGCCTCCTCGTCTGCCAACACCCGCCCCGAGTCAGACGACGGTATGCGTGCCGCGACCGTGGTAGTCAGCGAATCCTCCTTCTCCCTTGCCATGGCCGCAGCAGACGAATCCTCAGTTGCTCCTCCGCTCGAAGAGCTCCTCGGAAGCGGGGGCACCGGGGGCTTGGTGGTTGAGGATTTCTCGCCCCAGAAGCTTCGGAGTCGAGCGACGGCGCTGCCTCCGCTCGGCGAACCGTTCTTAGCAGACGCTGAGGCAGCCCGCTGCCGCTGTTGCTGCTGTTGCTGCTGCTGCTGCTGCTGACTCCAATCGGAGCGGGCGCTGCGCACTGAGGGAGAACGATTAAGGGGAGGCGGCGCGGCGCCGAGTCCGGGCGAGTGAGAGGGCAAACCAGGGCCGTCGTTGGCATCGTTGGCGGCGAGGGAGGGCGAGCTGCGCAAGGCGGGCGAGATGAGGGAGCCGTGCGAAAGGGTATGCCCGGAAGGCGGCTGATTGTCCAGGGACGAGGGTGGTGAAGAGGGAGAAGAGGTGGTGCTGGACTGCAGAAGGGAAGGGGCCGAAGCGTAGTCGGTCTCTCGTTCTTTGCCTTTGGCGTTCCCAGCCGGGGTGACCGACTCGGCTGGTTCCTGTTCTCTCCCCGTGGCACTCGCCGTGTCCGCAATCCGAAGGCTTTCCGAGTTGTCCTTGCTCTTGGAGAAGGAAGCAGACCGCGGAGGGATGACAGGCGTCTCGAACATGGGCGTGCGCGGCCTGGAACCGGACCAGTGAGAGTCGCTCGGTATCAAACGCTCCTCCTCCATGACCGGGACTACTGGAAACACGGAAGACCCGCTGGGACTGGGCGAGGAGAACAAGCCCAAGCCTAGGGGAGAAGGCGGGCCTCTGCTGCGATCGATCGAGGTCCTCCCGGACGAGAGAGCGGACGTATCAGAAAGCTCTTTGGAGCCGTCCGTTGTCGTCGGACCATCGAGATCGTGCTGGAACGCGTCGGCGAGGTCGTCCTTGCTCCTCTCCCTCGCGATGTCAGAAGCGCTCGAGTACCTCTGCCAGGCGGGCACGGCCGCTCGGCCCTGCTGCGGCCGGGGTTGAGGTGAGGCGGGGGGCGAGTGGGACTCGAACTCGAACTGGACCGGCGACGGCAAGGCAGCGATGGAGGAGAGGGGTCGAGGAGAAGCGAAGCTGGCGAGGGGAGGGGATGACGAAGCGCTTCGCGAGTTTCTCTCTCGATATTCAGCCGGCGCCTCGAGGGTCGACGTAGTTCCTGGTTCGGCCGAGAGGAAGAAGGTTGGTGGGAAGGGAGGAGGAGCAGCCGAGACGGCGGTGCTGGAAGACGGGTTGATGAAATACTCGCCGTCGCCATGGCTATGAAAGTCGCCGCCGTATCCGTCCTTGCCCTGGTAGGAGGAGATGTGGGTGAGCTGAATGGGCGTCGGTGTGGAGGGGTCAGAAGGCAAGTCGCCGGTCTCGCGGCGGCGAGGCATCCTTTCAGCGGTCACCGTGTCCTCGGGAGCGCGATGACGAGGTGCGGTGGCGGAGGTCGGGGTGGGAAGGGAGGTGGTGGGGCTGGGCTGAGCGGGGCACGCGGGGAAACCGTGGTCGCGCTGGCGCTGACGGTCGCGCTCATGGTCATGCGCGCTGTCGCCGCTCAAGCTGGACACGCTCCATCTGCCAAGGCCGGACCCGGCGGACCCGGCAGACCCGGCGGTGTCGGTGTCCGAGTCCCTGAAGGCAAAGGTGGCCGTCATCGGTGTCCTGAAGACCTCTCCGTCGCTGCTGTGCTCGGAGAGCGAAGGGCGGTCGGCCGATGGCTCGGCGGGCGCAGAGGCGGGGGCTCGGGAGCGGGCGATATTGCGGTCGCTCAGCTTGGGAGGCGGGTCGACGTCGATGGTGAGGGGCTTGCGCGGGGCGAGCTCGCCTCGCGACCGACGGAGGAGAGGCATGACCGCATTCGCTGGCGCGCGCGCGAGGTGGCCCGGATGGATGGGAGAAACGGAGGAGAGCGAGAGCGGCCGTGGAGGGATTTAAGAAGGACCGGACGAAGGCGAGACGAGGTCGATGTGGCCTGTCGGCGCCTTTAGGAGCGAGATGGGGAGGGTGTTTGGGGGGAGGAAGGAGACGGGAGCGAGGACGGGAGCAGGACGGTCGTGAGGTCGTCAAGGGGCGTGCGAGAGGGTTAGGGAGAAGGGAGGACGGCAGGCGTGGTGGCGTGGTCGTGGCCGGGTCGTGGTGGTGGTCGTGATGGTGGTGGTGGTCGTGGTCTTGGCGGTGGCGGTGACCGTCGCCGTCCGTCCGCCGTGGCCGTCGTCACCGTTCTCGGTTCTCGTCCTGGAAGAAGAAGGGTGGACTGGCAGGCGGAGCGGTGCGGGAGGGGACGTAGTGGTCAGGGACGGGGGGATTGATTGAATTGGAATTGAAGAAAGGAGTGACTTGAATATCGAGTAAGTGGGGCTTACGGGCGTCACGTGCAACCGCCAGAGCCGCGGCGACGAGCGTCGAGTGACCGGCCGCAGCGCTCACCGAGTGAGACAGGCTTGCATTATGTCCGTATGTATGCTAGCACCGTGTACTTTGGTGACAGTCGGTAGTTCTGATTGAGGATTAGCGATGTCCAAATGAGTCAGACAAGTATATCAGCACTGTGGTACTTTTACCGCGTCCTAATGCTGCGCATGGATCCCACCCACGTCGAGCCGCCGGCGCGTTGAGAGCTGCTTCGCAACATTCGGTGGACTGCCTGGTGTCGGACGAGTCGAGTCGAGCACGATCACTCACTCGGTCCGCTTCTAACCCTCCCCTATTCCATGCCCACTTCCCTTCCCATCCCGCCCGTCGGATAAACTCGCTCGTCATTTTGATCGCGTCGTCGCCGATCCCGGAGGCGAAAGAAAGAAGAAAGAAGGACGGTGGAGGTGGAACACCCGCGGTGGAGGCACGTGTCGGCACCAGACAGACGACATGACACGATTCGACACGACTCGCACGGACTTGCCGGCGATCGTCTACCCTCGCTCGGATAGTTGCAACGCCATTGAACCCGTCCGATCATGGTTGCGCCGCCCGTTCACACCTCTCATCCTCGTTCGTTCGCCCTTTTCCGCGCGCACGTCCCCGTCCCCGCTTTTGTGTCCTTTAGGATGCTTTACCTCCGTACACGGCATAAAGAAGCGGCTGATCGTGAATACCATGCACCAACGTCGTCCGCTCTCCTGTCTGGGTCCCCTTCACTTCGTCAGGTGCGACTCTTCACCGCTTTTGCCCACCCGTCCGTCCCCCTGCCCTGAACGAACGGCTTTGCAGAAAAAAAAAACGCAGTTTTGCCGACATCTTCTCTGACTGCAGGTGTGCGACCAAGAACGGCAGGGATGGATGGGCGCTACAGTACCGATGCTTCGCCACACCGCCTTCGCCTCGTCGTCTCGTACGCCCGTGCAAAGGATGGCTATGGCTCTTCATGTATGTACCTCTCGCCCCTCGACTCTCTCGTCCTTCAAACCCGCTCGAGGACGACCGCGACCCATGGTCACGTGACGCGCGCGTATCACATTCTCCGTCTCGGTAAGGACGAGCGAGGAGGAAAATTCGAATCGACCAAAATCGACGTCGTCCAGTACATTATCGTTCATCTCGACCTGACAGGGCGAAGAGGAGTACAACCGGCACGGTCGGGCCGCAAGTTAAACGAGGTTGTGCCAAGGAGAAGGGATACATAAAAGGAAGGAAGGAAGGAAGGAAGCGCGTCGTACATGCAGACAGACGTAACCAGGCGTACATGGACACATGTCAGCCAGAGAGCTACAAAGCTAGGCGAGGGGTCGCACGCCCGAGGATTACTGGCTACCCCGAACGGCCGCCGCCCGCCCGGCGTCTGGCGACGTAACGGGGCACGAAAGCGTGGTGCTCGACGCGTCGAGGGGGAGTTTGGGGCAAAAGGCCAGCACTCTCCAGACGCTCCATCGCTCGGACGAGCCGGTCTTCTTCTTCCCCGCCGCCGCCGTCGTCCTCGTCGTCGGACAGAGAATGCGCACCACCCCTCTCGCTCGGGATCCAGCCTCCCATCCAGCCCTTCTCATCCACCCCCCATCCGCCCTCCTCACCGCCCACCTGTCCGACCCACCGAAGCACGTCACCAACCTTTCCGTCTCTCAGGTCGTCTTGCAAGGACGGAATGTTCCTCCACTTGAGCAGTCGTCGTTCCCCTCGCCCCTTGTCGCCGGACCCACAGCTCGTCACGTCCACGGGCAACCCGATCCGGCGCACCGTGACCCTTGGCGGACCGAAGAAGACCGCGTTCTGCGGCACTCGCTCCTCGTCGCCAGCGCTCTCTCGAGGGGTCGCGTATACGGCCTCGGAACGGAAGATGAAGTGATGGCCGTTGTTGTCGCCACTGAGACAGCTCTCGCAGGGCCGGAGAATGTGATACCCGACGACATTGCCGCTGCGAGTGCCCCCCAAATTTCCATGGCACGAACCGACGGCGATCAGCGGGACGACATCACGGTCATAGTCACAGCGGCATATACGATCGACGCGGCTCACCATTCGCGACATCCCATGTCCACCATCACGCACCGGCACCCCGTTTTACCGCATCCTTCCTCCACAGACCGCGACTCGCCCTCCGCGTTCGCGCTCGCCTCCCCACCTTGCTCTCCGGCCGTGGCGTTGCCAGCGTTGACGTCCACAGTGTGAACGTCGCTTGGCCGCTCCGCAGCGTATGGGCTGAGAACATCCTCACGAGCGGTAGCTGACGACAGGTACGCCCAGAAAGGAGTATGGACGCCCGAAGGCGGGTCGCTCAAAGTAGCCGACTGAGGATGCCCGTACCGAAACCGCCGAGATCGACGGAGGACGGAGGCGGACCGCGCTTGGACGTCCTGGACATTGGAAATAGGTACAAAGAGGAGATGCGATCCTCTGTGAAACGGTGGATTGGTATCCTGACGCGCGGAAGAAGCGGCCGAGGAGCCGACGGCCAGCCCCCTTCCGGCCAAGTTGGCTCTCCGAGGATGCGGAGATCTGTCCCAGCTAGTAGTGTCGGTAACCCATTGTTCGTCAAAGTCTCCGAGGAGAGGCGCGACGGTATCCAAGGGCGGTGCGTCGGAGGAGAAAAGTGTCGAGCCTTGAAGCTCTGCCTGAACGTCGGATGGCAGTGCTTGGGACGGATCGCCGCTTGCGATGGTCGCCGTTCCAAAATCGGTGAGTTGGAACTGTGGTGGAGGACGTCCAGACGGGCCGTGGAACGTGCCCCGAGGTACGGAAGGTCCGCCATCCAGAGTTAAGATTGGAAAAGGGACTTTCTCGATGGTCTCCTCTTCGTCGTCGCCGTCGTCGCTCGCTAGGTCTTCTTCGTCCTGGTTTCCGCCTCCATTCAGGCCACAGGACGAAAGATGGTCGCTCTCACTGGGCGCGCCCATGTGATGTGGAGCCGTGGAGTCGTCATCCGAATCGTGATCGCGTTGTCTGGCACCCAAGTCGAAGTGGTCCAAATCGTGAAACATGCTTGTTTGCGTAAGGGTGGTCGGCACGCTGGTAGACGCGAGGTTGGCACACGGCAACGGCGGCCAGAGGAACGAGGCTGGCATGGCCCTCCAGGTGAGCAGGGCGCCACACCCGCCGATGCTGGGAGGGCGCACTCTATGCGGGGGCTCAACGTCTTCAACTGTCGCCGACGAGGACGCTCGACTGGATCCGTGTTGGCACAACGACGTCGAGGGACTGTGTCGCGGTGGATGGGAGGGTAGTGACTGACCGCCCCCGCGACAGCGGAGTTGGAAGACGGTCCGATCGTCGAAATCGAGGCGGCCGGAGACACATTCGCCATCCGACCCAGCCGGCTGTTCGTCGACCTCCTCCTGCTCGTCGTCGCCCTCCGCTGCTCGTTCCTCCGCCTCCGCGTATCCGGCGATCCGTGGATCGAGTGAATCGGCCGCGTCAGTTACGTCTACGCTCCATTCCGCCTCTTCATCGGGACCGGACCAGCCTGTGCGGCCTTCGGCCCAAGAAAAACGTTGTTCTTGCTCGTCTACTGACGATGTTGTAAGGGAGTGTGAATGGGGGACTGCCAGGTCCGTATTACCCCGCACGGGAGCCGAGGGATCCAAGGAGACGGAGGACAGAGAACGAGAGGGAGTCGGAAGGCTTGGGCTGCCCAAGGGAGGAAAGTCGTGCGAAGGCGCGATGCTGATAGCCGCGTAAGACGTGATGTTACTTTCTCTGGGACCTGACGAGTCAGATGAGGTGCTGCCCGGTGAAGGGGGAATAGACGTCATCTGCCGGGTGGACGGAGAAGAGGAGCCCTCGCGTAGGGCAGCGGCGTAAGAGACGAAAGGTCTCTGGAGGGCTGCCGATGATGCCATTTATGCAACAAGTTGTCGATAAGAAGAATAGCAAAAGACGACGGTAGCGCGCAGGAACAGCTGGGACTGGTCCCGCCCACGAGTGAGGATCGAAGATGAGCGAGGCGGTTTGGGAAAGAAGAGGCGGCGGCGGCGGCGGCGGACGTGCAAGACAGTGAGAAGAGGACACGATGCTCGCCGCTTCAACTCACTCTGCTTGATTTCCAGTTAGGAGAACAAGCAGAGCGGGTATGGGAGAGAGCATCGCGTCGAGCATGGAGGTGGGGGGAAAGGGCCGTCGACGGACAGGTGATGACAGGGAATAATGCCAAGATTGGGTGTGGGGTAGGGTAGCGGGGAAAGGCCCCTCACATGATCTTACGTAATCGCAAGCAAAGAGGGTCACGTGCATTGTACTAAGCACCTTGAGGTGCCGTTCGGCAACCGACAAACGCGATTATTCCAAAACACGAGGTATTGCTGCAAATCTGATCTCATCCCCTCAGCCCGTCGCGTCGCGACTCGCGGTCCACCACATCCACATCGTCTCCTGCCTTCATCCCATCTCTACCTTTTTCACACACTCACTTTCCTTCGTCCTCTTGCATTTCATTTTTCGGATATGGGCGGTCATCCATGTGCCAATTCCTTTACTCCCTCCCCCCCCCCTCCCTCACCCCCCAGCCCCTTTACACGTCCGCCACTGCCTCCCCGCTTGCAATCTGAGCGCCCAGGCACCCTCTTGCCCTCACAACCCACTCAGAACACTCTGAGGACTCAAAACACTCAGATATCGGCCGGACTTCTGCAAAGAGCCCGCAATGGCAAGGATACGCGCGTAAATCCACGGCAACTAGTGTCGACAGGAACTCCACGGCGACTGTTTTATTCGGCAGGAACTCCACGGCGACTGGTGTCGACAGGAACTCCACGGCGACTGTTTTATTCGGCAGGAACTCCACGGCGACTGGTGTCGACAGGAACTCCACGGCGACTGGTTTATTCGGCAGGAACTCCACGGCGACTGGTGTCGACAGGAACTCCACAGGAACTCCACGGCAACTGGTGTCGACAGGAACTCCACGGCAACTGGTGAATTCGACAGCGAATCTGCAATGTCCAATCTGAGTCCGGAGACGTCGCCAGAGGAAGAGGAGAGCTTCGATATGACAGATGAGAGTTCCCTCGAGGTAAGTGCTCATTGTTCGCTTCACATAAGAAGACATGGAGCTGAAGCGTTGCTTAACATTTCGTATCCATTATAGGAGGACCCATTTGCCATCAACTCTCCGACTCCAGCACGCCGGAACAGCAGCAAGCGCCCTCCTTCCATGCCTTTGCCTCGCACGGCTTCAAAAAGGACTCGGACGTCGGTAGCCGCGGCGATTGAAAGAATGTCCTCTACACTCAGCCGACTTGTCGACATCCTCGAGGCGGATATGGCGAGCGGACCTCAGAGTTCCACTACCAGCTCGCCTGTGTCGCCTAGGACCGTACAGAGGCGTGCAGCACTTACTGCTTTGAGTGCAATGGAGGACTTATCTCCAGAGACCTTCGTTCGTGTCGGCGATATTATCCGCCAGGACCACACGGCGGCGGACACATTCCTGTACTTGGCTGATATGCCCGAACAGCGTCGAGCTTGGCTCAATTCTCTTTTGGATAGTGGTTCAAATCGCAAGGAAACAAGTAGGGGCCGGCCGTGAGCTCTGAGCTGCCGGCCGGCACGTCGTTCCTGCCCTCCTCAATCTCGCTATCTTCGTTCAGGTTGTACGGTATATCACACATCTTTCAGGCAGAGGAAAGAAGGAAGAATCGAAAGGAAGAGTAGTCTCATTGATTTCAAAGCATGCGGACAAAGCGGGCCGCCGTCACGGATGAAGTTGTATAGTGCACAGAGAGCACGAATGAAGCGGGCTTGAGTCTCGACCGGATACTCCAAGTCTCGCCTGAGGACCTTGGAAGTTTTTTCTTGCTGGTCCGAAAATACGCTCGATGGCACACCATTGCGATAGCCCGAATTGCAGACGGACACCTAATGACATACGTTTGTTGTGCACTCGCCCATTGACGAAGATGATACCTTGCGCACGAACCAAGCGGGCCTGAGTCTCGGCCGGATACTCCAAGCCTCGCTTGAGGATCTTGAAATTTTTCTTTGCTGGTCCGAAAATACGCTGGATGGCATACATTGTGATAGCCCCAATGGCAGACGGCCACCTAATGAGATACCTTTGTTGTGCACTCGCCGATTTCACAAAGATGATACCTTACGGCTGTGTAAGGAACCAGGAGGAGCTCCTTACAATTTGGAAAGCCTTGGTGCGCATCCAAGATTGCAAGCTGAGAAAAAAAAGCATCTCTGTAGATCCTTGTTAACCGTGTCTTGACTCGTGTCTTGCCGATTGGCCATCTCGACGTTAGAGCAGGCTGTCTTGACCGTGTATAGGAATACAGCCAGTCGCTGGTTGGCAGATTGCGTTTGGGAATACGAAATCGGCGGATTTCAGGTCGCTGCACAAGCAGTCCGTCTTAGCCGGTCCTTTCCTGTGTGTTTGCATTCCATGCTGAGATGGGTGGTTGAGCTGTTGAGCCGCGAGCAGGCAGAACAGTTGATCCTGCATTGCTTTGTGAATGGATGGCAAGAAAGAAAGGTGGAAGGACTGCGTGGTGTGGCGGCAGGGCTGGCGTACATACGATCCTGTACGCATCATCTCGTTGTCGGGCTTGGCGAGGTCGGCTGGCCGTCCTTGACTGGGAAGCGCGTGGCTGGCGGGTGCACTGGCGAGGCGAGGCGAGGCTGGCGGGCGCTGATGACAGGGCGGATCGAGGAACAGTCCAACAACGATGCGGGGCTCCGCGAGCTGGCTTGGCTTGACCGGCGAGGTGAGGCTTGAGGCTGGGCGGATGATGGACGGATGGATGGAAGGTGGGATTGCCGCTTAAACCGCTTTGCCCCCGTTTCTTGTCTCAATGGTGTTTGGACAACGACGCCCTGTCCGCGGTACCTCTCACACGGCCGCTCTCAGCCGCTCGCTCGCAGACGCAGGTCCAGATCCGCAACCCATACACGTTCGTTCGCTCGGTCCGATTTCCGTCCGTCGTCTTTCTATCCCATCCCCACTTGTCTTCCGCCACGACCGCATAACGGGACTACCGTGGCGCAGCGCGGCGACGCATGAGAAGCACCGTTTCTTCCTCGTTTGCACATCGACTATGGAGAAAGAGAGGGAGTGACAGTGACAGTGAGAACGAACGAAAATAAAAGGTCACCCTCCCCCACCTCCTTCTCTCCTCGCCCCCGTCCCCGCCCTCCGTCTTCCTCCCCCCTCCCTCCTTCTCCACCGGCCACCCCGTCCACGGCTGCCGCTCACCCAGACATGGCATCCGACCACTCTGAAAAGTCCAACGTCCGCGCCGGCCACGACGCCGACGTCGAAGCCACCGCCCAGACCAAGCCCGCCTTCGAGCTCCCCGACTACACGCTCACCAACCAGCTCACCCTCGCTGCTGCCGCTCACGGCCACAAGGAGACCCGAGCCGGCCGATTCGTTCTCGACCCGGACGAGGCTAGGCGCGAGTATGGCGACGACGTAGCCAGCAAGCTCAAGCTCACCAAGGATCGCAAGATTGTCCTTTGGCCCCAACCGACCGACAGTCCAGAGGATCCCCAAAACGTTCGTTTGACAAGCCTCCTTCCCTGTCTCCCTCCTCTCACCCTTTCTCCCTTCTCCCCCCTTTCACACAGTGGTCTGAACGCAAGAAGAGCCTTCTCCTCGCCATCGCCATCCTCGCCGCTTTCGTTCCCGATTTTTCCTCTGGCATCGGAATCGCTTCCCTCTTCGCTCTCGCAAAGGAGTACCACACCACCACCGGCGTCATCAACAACCTCACGTCCAACTGGAGCATCTTCCTACTCGGCTACGGAGGTCTCGTCGCCGTCATGCTCATCCGCAAACTTGGTCGTTTGCCTCTTCTCTTTTGGAGTCAGCTCATCGGTACCGGCTTTCTCATTGGTTGTACTCTCGCTCCCGATCTCAACACCTTTGCCGCCATGAGATGCCTTCAGTCCTTCTTCTCCACCGTCCCCCAAGTCACCGGCCTTTACACGTGAGTGTCGTCGTTTCGCTTTGCCACAGCCCCGTCCGTCTTGCACCCTCACCCTCCGTATCCTTTCCTTCCAGCGTCATGGATCTCTATCCCGTCCACCGCCAGCAGGCAAAAGTAGCAACTTGGACCTTCGGTTTCATCGTCTCCCCCTTCGTCTCCCCCTTTCTCCTTGGCTTCCTCGTCGCTAGGCAGTCTTGGCGATGGGCCTACGCCGTCGGAACCTTTTACGAGGCTATCGTCTTGCTTCTCATTGTTTTCTTTATGGAGGAAACTATGGTGAGTCGAGCGTGCGTCGCTTTCATCCCCATCTGCATAAGCCAAGCCAACCGACCCTTCCGTTTTTCAACCCCGCCAGTACGACCGACACCTGAACCCCGTTCCTCCGCGTCCCACCACCGGCCTCCGTTACCGCATCGAAACCCTCCTAGGCATGACGGGTTGGAAGATGCGAAAATACCGTGTCTCTTGGTCCGAGGCCTTTACCGCCGTCTTTCGCGTTTTCATCCGGCCTCATATGTTCCTCTCTCTCGCCTTCCTTAGCATTTCCTTTGGCTTTACCATCGGAAGTGAGTAGTCGCCCTCTTTGCTCGTTTCCTCGTTGCTTGCCGCCTGACCTCCCTCTCGCGCCACCTCCTTCCGCGCAGTCAATGTCACCAACGCCGTCTTCCTCGGCACCCCCAGACCACTCGGATACGGCTATAGCCAGGACAGCATCTCCGCCGTCTATCTAACGCCCATCGTTGGCACCATCATCGGAGAGATCGTTGGCCGGTGGCTCAACCGCAAGGTGCAGGACTATTTTGTCAAGCGGAATGATGGAGTGCTCGAGACGGAGGTGCTCCTTTACATGACCGTGAGTACGCCCCGGCGTTGTCCTTTGCCTCTGTCGTTCGCTCATCTCACGCTGCCTGTTCGCCTCGCCGGTGTCGTCTAGGCCGTCGCGATGCCGGTCTATGTCCTTGGGATCACCATCTTCGGCTACACCAACCAGCACCACGCCTCAATCGCAGGTGTCATCTTCGGCTGGGGATTAGTCCAAGTATCGTCCATGGTCATAATGGCCTGCATCTACACCTACAACGGCATCAACTTTCCGGGTCGAGAAGGGGAAGTGTCGGCACTGGTAAACCTCTTCCGTACCATGTGCGGATTCGCCATTCCTTACTTTCAAGTCATTTGGGCAGAACGCAACGGTCCGCTACAGACGTTTGGTTGCGAGGGAGCCGTCGTCGCTGGTATCTGGTTCCTTACCATTCTTCCTCTTCTTTTCTTTGGAAAGAACTTGAGAGAGAGGTATTCCATGCCGGCGCCCAGACAATGAATTTTGTCCATCTTTTTCAGTTCTTAGTTGATTTCTTTCATGTCCTCTCTTAATCTCCCGTTCCCCGTTCCCCGTTCGCCGCTTTTACCCCCGGCGTCCCGCATTGTGTGTTTAGCGATCGTATTGTCTTTGTACGCTCCGTTTACCCCCGATTCGCGACGAGGTTGAGAAAGATGAGAAGAATGTTACCTATTTGCTCTTCGTAAGCCTGCCTGGAGAAGGTCACCCGTCCGCTCAGCTGGCGTCAAGCAGACTGATAAGCAAGCGTTGCACCGCGTTGGCATTGTTGTTATAGCCACTTTTCAAGCACCACCGACCGGTGTTCACGAGGGAACCGAAGCTCATCGCTCGCACAGGCAAAGTAGATGAGGTGAAGACGTGCGATATTCGAAGGGGTGGGAGAGACGACTCGACTCGTCCATGGTGGCCAAACTAGGGGCTTGTGTGCGTTCCATCATGAAGACCAAAGAACAGAAGGGACGAAGGCTCGCGTGCGGTGGGTGGGTGGCAGGAGAACAGAAGGAGAGCTTCGACGGAGCACTTCGTCGACGTCGTAAGCGAGAAGGTGTCAGTCGAGTGGAACATGTGGTTAGTAGGCATTCCCACCCCCACCCCCACCCCGCGTGATCCAGGTTGACCATACCGATACGTCCTCACCATTCGCAGCAGTCGCATTCCGTCGTCTTTGGGCGACGCCTTCCAATAAAGCTTGGTTGGACGAGACATGGAGTCTAGTCACCAAGTCGCCCCATTCACTGCTTTGGACCAAGTCTCCCTCGGCGCTCCCGACTGTCTCCGCGAATCCGGCCATGATGGGTATCCACCAGATCGTCGTCGGTGCCCGAGTCGTTGCCAAGACTGTTTCCGCTGTCAGATAGCTCCACCGGAGCCATCTCGAGAAGAAGCCAGGGGGATCGCGGGCCGCTTCGTCATGATCCACGGTGACCTCGGCCCGTACAACATTCAAGACGAGCACGACGACGACGACGACGACTCCTCAATGTCCATTTCTTGCATCCTTGACTGGGAAGAGGGCGGCTTACCCGCTTGGTGGGAGCGCAAATCACCAGGAGCGTCCCACTTGATGATGGCAAGAATGCCGATGTGCCCCGAGATGGAGGCTTGCGATGGTGCTCCCATATCGTCTGTCCTTACGACAGCTGACTGACGAAAAAGGCTCGGGAGATTTATCGCCAAGCCGTCCAACGTATCGGGAGCCGTGCGGGGTGACATTCCACCAGGCGTAGCTCCACAGCGGGTGTAACGCTTATTAGACCAGTTTCACCGACATCTTCCCTGTGACGTTCCCGAGCTCCGCCGTTTCCTCTTGAAGTGGCCGCACGACTGCAATAAGACGCTTCGCTCTCCTAAACGGTATTCCGTACGGCGTCCATCGCTTCGACCTGGGTCAGCTACGGTTGCCAACGGTGTCAGTCCGATATGCGCATGTGTGCGCTAAAGTGGCTGAGTGGGACGGCGATGCGACGGTGATCATGCTCCTGTCGTTCGAGCGTGCTCGAGCGTGCCCCGGTATCCAACTGACCGAGCTGGCGACGACGGGGAAGGATCGAGCATGCTCCTGAAAGTTAGCCAACCGAGCTGGCGACGACGGAGAAGGATCGAGCATGCTGCTGAAAGTTTAGAAAAAAAGATCCAGATGATCCACGATGTCTCGCCTAAAATGGCAAAGGTCGCCGGAGTCCTTTCCATATTTAAGCGCAGCCCGGCTCGCCCGAATGAGTAGACGTGGTTCTCTTGTGAAAGCAGGGGCCCGAGTGAGGGTCCGGGGGGGCGACCGGTGAGGCTCTTTCTGCCGTTCTGGTCAGTCCGCGAGCTGGCGCTAGGCAAGAGCTGCCTGCACGCGCAAATGATGGGCGGGCCACGACGTCAGGCAGGACATACAGTGTGAAAGCGAGGTTGAGCGGTCTCTCTCTCTCTCTCTCTCTCTCTCTCTCTCTCTCTCGTCTCTCGCTCCCGCGCCGCGAGGTGATCGATCGAAAAGAAGCTCACGGCGAATTTCATTGACGTCGGGAAGAATCGTGTGACGTCTTCCGGGTCAGCCCGAGCGGATGCCGGTGGGCGTTGGGAGGCTTACACTCAAAAATTTTCGACTTGGATGTCGAGTAGAGGAGAGGAATGGAGGAAGAGGAATGGAAAAGAGGGAGGAGGTCTTAAGGCCTGCGACATCGTCGTCGTCGTCGTCGTCGTTGTCGTCTCTTCCAAGCTGGGTGCTCACTCCGGCCGCCGTGTCGTGCAGTCATGCAGCCGCAGTCGACCGACCCGATCTTCTTGGGCCTGTCGAGTCCGGGGCAAGGGGGCGAGTAATAATAAGTCGGCACGGCGATAGTGCGGGCGAAGCTGTCAAAGCGGACCGTTGACAAAAGAAGATGAAGATGGGACGACGGCGGCGGCGGGTTCAGCTGAGCCGGCAAGTTGTCTCTCGAGTCAGGTCACGCAGGCCGAGCAAGGAAAGCAGATGAAAAGAGGAGGACTGAACGACCGCTCCGGAAAGATGTAGGGAGGACGAACGAGCGAAATCTGGGTTGGCCCTCTTCCTCGACCCGCTCTCAGCCACAACCACTTCCTAGCCCTTATGCGCCCTCACTCTCGCTGGTTCGGCTGGAACGGTATAAATAGGCCCTCATCTCCCCTCTTCCGCCGCCTTCCCGCTCTCACCTTCCGACCCTTCCCACTCGCCTCCGCCGCTTCCGGGCTCGATTCCCCCTCCCTCGTCCCTCGCCCTCTCGTCCTCACCGTCCCGGCACGTCCAGTCCACTCGAGCCATTCCACCACAAAGTCTTCTTCTAGCACCGATACCGACAACATGGTCGACACTGCCCCTCCCAACCCGTCTCACGACGGCCGCCACGCACCTCAGATCCGGCCCGCCGACGACCCCGAGCTCTCCCAGTCTGCATGGACGCATGCGAACGGCCAGAACGGCACGTCCAACTCTGTGCTCGACAAGGCTACGAGCATCGCAGATGGCGCTGGCCAGACCCTGCACAGCGCTCTGAAGTACCTCCGCGACGTCTTCTCCAACGAAGGTGAGCGTTTCCTCTCTGCACGTCTTCCTGCATCTGTGGGCATGTCGACGCCTCGCCTACGTAGTAGCGCTTTTCTCACTGTCTCACTCACGACCCGCTTTCTGGCCGCCCAGACACTGCCTACTCTCCGGCCAAGAGAAATGAGCTCGGTGTACGCGGGCTCGTTCCCCCGGCTCACGAGGTGAGCTTGACGCCATCGTGTCACACGACCTCGACACGATCAGCAGCCTAACCATGTCCCCCTCGTTCCGCAGTCCATCGAGATACAGTCCATGCGCGCCCTCAAGCAGCTTCGCCTTAAGACGAGCAGTCTTGAGAAGTACATCTACCTCTCGGCGCTCAGGCAGTCCAACGTGAAGCTTTTTTACAGGTGCGTCCCTGGCCGTCCCTTTACGCTGGCAAGAGACCCGCCGTCGTGCCTCCACACCTGACCTCCGCGGCCGCTGACGCAGGTTGTTCCATGTTTCCTGCATCTCAGGCTCTTGATCGACAACTTGATGGTCAGTCGTCGTCGTCTATCCAGGCTTGAAAATACTCTATTGCTATAACTCTGACTCGGCTCTCGCCCCACTTTTCAATTCTAGGAAATCGTCCCTCTGGTATACACGCCTACGGTCGGAGACGCATGCGTAAACTTCAGCAACATTTACCGTCGTCCCGAAGGCCTGTCCATCTCCCTCGAGGACAGGGGCAATATCGCAGAGGTCGTTGCTAACTGGCCCATTGAGAATGTGGAGCAACCGAGGATCGCGGTCATCACTGACGGAAGCAGGATTCTCGGGCTCGGTCAGTATGTCAGTGGGGCGCGTCGGCACGTCCCAACGAGCTAATGTTCTCGCTTGTTTGTCCCTTCGACGGTTTCGAAACTCAAGGCGATCTGGGTTGGAATGGACTGGGTGAGCACACTCTGTCCCCTCGCCACTCTTCCCCTCTCGCCGTACTAAAATCGTCACGAAACCCCTTTTTTCTCGTATAGGCATCTCCATCGGCAAGTTGTCCCTGTACATCGCCGCTGCCGGTATCCACCCTGCGACCACTATTCCCATCGTCGTCGACCTGGGCACGAACAACGAGAGCAACTTGGAAGACCCGCTCTACCTCGGCTTGCGTCAGAAGCGGCCGGACGACGACGTCTACATCCCTTTCATGGACGAGGTTATGGAGGCGCTTCACAAGTTCCCGAATCTGATCGTTCAATTCGAGGTGAGAGCGTATGATTTCCTACTGCTTTTGCGAAAATTTTCCCGCTCATCATTGGCTTTACAAACGGTATCCACAGGACTTTTCTACCGAGCGAGCCTTCCTCTTCTTGGACCGCTACAAGGACAAGTACCCGATGTGAGTGCGCCAAGTGCT
The DNA here is from genome assembly GCA_029717575.1 of Peribolospora kevripleyi. NCBI lineage: Eukaryota > Fungi > Basidiomycota > Peribolosporomycetes > Peribolosporales > Peribolosporaceae > Peribolospora > Peribolospora kevripleyi. The sequence goes on along the minus strand of JAMDHV010000071.1, from coordinate 19,199 downwards.
ACTTGCCCTCTTTCCCAAGCGATTCTGAACAGATCATATCTTCTCGTCCCAGGTTCAACGATGACATCCAGGGCACTGGTTCCGTTATCCTCGGCGGCTTCACTAACGCCGCGCGCATCGCTAGCGAAGCTGCCGGCACGGATCTGAAGGACCAGCGAATTCTCTTCTACGGTGCCGGCTCCGCCGGCGTGGGCGTCGCTAAGCAGCTCCTCGATTTTTTCACCAAACTCGGCATGAGTGAAGAGGAGGCTAAGAAGAGGTTCTGGCTGGTCGACACCAAGGTAAGATGCGGTCGTATCACCTGTGACGGGTACCTCTCCCCCAGTCTCAGCTAAAATGTTTTCCCTACTCTTCTCGCCTCGGCTCTGCAGGGCCTAATCACCAAGGACCGCGGGGACAAACTTCCGGCTCACAAACAGTTCTTCGCTCGGGACGACAACGAAGGCAAGCAGTTCAAAGTGCTGACCGACATCATCGAGTACTGCAAGCCCACTGCTCTCCTTGGCCTCTCGACGAGCGCGGGCGCTTTCGGCGAGGAAGTGATCAAGACGATGGCCAAGATCAACAAGCGACCAATCGTCTTCCCCCTGTCCAACCCGAGCGCTCTCAGCGAATGCACCTTCCAGCAGGCGGTCGAATGGACCGACGGTCAGGCCGTCTTTGCGGCTGGGTCACCTTTCGCCCCATTGGAGTACAAGGGCAAGAAGTACATTCCCGGTCAGGGCAACAACATGGTCAGTAGGGTGGCGTCAGGATAAAGTAGACGAAATGAGGCGACATTCTGACGCGCTTTGCATTCATTTTCAACCACCAGTACGTTTTCCCGGGCATCGGCTTGGGAGGCGGTCTGTGCAAGACGTCGCGCGTGACCGACTCGATGATCACCACCGCGGCCCTCGCTTTGGCTGACTCGTTGAACGAGGCCGAGCGCGCGGAAGGAAGAGTATATCCGGAACTGACGCGCGTGCGCGAGGTGTCTCGAGACATCGCCCGCGCGGTTATCAGGAAGGCGAACGAGGAGGGCGTGGCTAGGGACGACGGGAAGACGGCGAAGATGAGTGACGGGCAGCTGAAGGAGTGGGTGGAGCAGCAGATGTGGCAGGCCAAGTACGCCGACACTGCTTGAGCGTAAGCCTTCTTCGCTGCCGGCCTGGCAAGGAGGTGCGCTCCATCTCCGTGACCGCCGCCATTCTTCATCCACGTCTGCCAGTCATTTCTCGATTTCTTCCTCTCTCTTCGTCTCTTTTATCCTCGGTCCTTTCGGTCCTTACATATAATATCCTTTGACCATTGTGACCGCGTCGATCGCCTGTTCTTCTTTAGGCGCCTGACTCTGTATGCTAGGTGATCCTTTTGTCTCTAGGGAATGGAGTTCGATGACGTGGCTGGCACCGTTTTGCTCGTCGCCGGCTGCGACCAGGGTGCGAGAAGAAGGAGCGGGAGGAGCACTTCGAAAATGACGTTCGCGTCGGTGATTTGCGCGACGACGCGGTTTACTGCGGCGACGACTTCGTTCAGCGATCTCCACCAATTCATCCTCCTTGTAGCGCGCCCATCATAGGAACCCTCTCGTGGCCTCGTCGCCCTCTTCCCGCTGGCGCAGGATGTCGGACAAAGGCCTGGACGGCTCAGTGCGGCCTTCTCGTGTCCCCATGTTTGGGCTTCGGAGGAATGTCCGAGATGAAGGCGACGAAGGGAAGCCAAAGCGTCGGTGCGTCGTCACGGAAGCTCCGTCTTGGTATTCTCGCGCACATGCTGATCAACCGTACTATATTCCACAGGCGGTCTCCAATACGTATACCCGTCCCCCAGGAGGTCAGTATCCTGGCCTGATAATGTCATCTGTTCCACGTTTAACGCTGGCAACTCTAAATTTTTTTTCCATCCTTGCCGTCGTCCCTATCGGCTTCGCATTGGCGCCACGATCTCCACGACAGGGCGTATCGAAGCGTTCTTTTCAAAGCCCATATGAGCCGGGGGCGAATCGCTCCTTTGATGCGATAGAAATTGGAACGCGAGGGTTGTCGAAAACGTCCAGCAAGCCTCCATCCTTAATGTACAGTGAGTTGCGTCTGCTGGAGTCGAGGTCATCCGGGACATCTCACCAGTGGTGATCATAACTGATATGAAATGGCTTCGAAGACACGGACGGCAATTCGAAGCAGGGAAGGACCTTTCAGCTGGCGCCTCGCTCGTCTCCCTCCCCAATCCTGGCAGGGTCTTCAAAATCGCCATTGCAGCCTCAGGGAGAGCGGAGGACAATGCGGTCATCCAAGTTCTCCAGCTCGCCGATCAAACGCTTTGAAGACGTAGAGGACAGCGATGACGGCTCCGCGGATCGTTCACGTGTCAGCAGTAATGGTTCCACCTGGGAGACTGAGGCGACGAGGCATAAACCGAACCACCGAAACGCAACCGCGACCGTGGTCTATGGCAAACAAGCCAGGGGGAGGACTTGGGAAGCAGCCCTAAATTCGCCGACGGCTCCGGCCGCGTCTCAGCTGAGCACTCGGTCAAAGGGTGCGGCGATAGCGGTGGATTTGACGGTGTCGGACGGGGAAGAGGAGATCGGTAACGTTCCTGAACTCCACAGCTCACCATCGAGGTCACCTAAGTCGCAGGTGCGGCCCCGCATGTCTGACGCCAAGGGCAAAGCGAAGGCCAACGACGTAGACGATGTTCCTCTCGAGCCTGGTTCGGACGTAGACGAGCTGGACGTTCTCCCCTCGCCCTTGTCTGGTCACGCCTCGGACGGATCCTCCGCGACCCGGGCGCAAGAAGCGAGTACCAGCGAGGTGAATGCGGCGGCACAGCAAGGTTCCGCTCATCCGGAACGGGACGGGGCGGTTGCAACCCCGAGCTTCTGTTCCAATCACCAATCGCGAACGACAAAGGTCTCCGAGATGAAGGATCGTAATGTGAGTGCACTCTAGCTGGCTATAGAACGGATGTACTCATGCTAATGAATCCCTCAATTCTCTGGGTCGTGCTTATAGGGAATGTCGTCACAAGGTAACGGTCTCAATGGCACCGAAGATAACATCACAGCTACAAACTACAAGCACAAGGCGGGTCTTTCCCTTCAAGATATCTTCATCGGAGACTGTTCTGTCCAATCCGACGACGGCGGACCTTTTTCCCTCGAGTGGAACGCCAGGAGCATAGAAATTATGAGGTCCTCACCTGATCGACAACCTACCCCTGAGAGTCTGTCCACTATCGACCTTCAAGATATCGACAAAGTGCAGGTAAGTTGACATTTCCTGGGATCGTGATCATCGTTTCGTCCCGTCACTGACTCGGTTCGTTGCTCTCTATCTGTCGTGACACTGACCAGATGGGCAAAGAGGATTGTCCATATTTCGAGGTGGCCATCAAGCCAAGAACAGAAACGTTGTATCGGCTTGCCAAGCTGCGGGAAGATATGCTTGGTGACACCGAAAGGTTAAAGCGAAAGTGGAACAGCCCTTACGTAATTGGCTTCACCTTCCGGTTGCATAATGACCAACCGGAAGCGAGGAGGGTTTATCGGAATTTTGTCGATGCCGTTCACTCCGGGTGTGAACGTCTCGAGATCGCCTTTGTCCGTATAAAGTGAGTGCCTCGGCTTGTCGGTTATGCATGGGAGGATGTATGCGCTGATGGGCTCTACGAGATGTCTTCAGTCGTCCGGTTGTTCAAGATGTCGTTTATAGCATGCGGTCCAAGTGTGGACTGGTGCATAGGTCAACTCCCGTGGAGGAACCAGCCGTCGTCGGGGAGAGCATGGAAAGGCCGAGACCCAAGCTTACTGCTGCCGTTCGAGGAGAGGAAGGGGCCCGAAGGAGGTCCTCTAGATTATCTGGGTGAGCAATGACCTTTCACTTTCAGAATCGTGAGGCTTTTCAGACGTTCTGACACCTGGGCTTTCATTCCGCAGGCTTGGGGCACAATTGACTAAGCGAGCTGGAACTGCTTCTCAGCCGTCACCACCTCGGCCGAAGCGATCTGGCCCCGATAAACTGTGGGTGTCGGAGCGTTCTCCGACTGCGCTCTTCATGGGTTCAACACCTTTTTTTATCGGAGATCGTTGACTGCCTCCTTCTCTTCCAGTAAGCTGGTGTATCCGATTGGCGGCGGTCCTGGTTCCGTGAGCGTCAATCTGTCGGACATCGACCGGCTCGAGGAAGACGAATACCTAAATGATACCATCATTGAGTTCGGCCTAAGGTGAATGCTCCGTTTGCACCCCTCGCTTGTACTGATTGATAGCTGAGACCATTCGCTCGTCGCAGACATATCCTCGAGCAATTCAAAAGACGTCATCCAGAGCAGTCGGACCAGGTTTACATGTTCAACTCGTTCTTCTACAACAAGCTTACCGAGAAGCGAAACTTGTAAGTTTTCGTCAGAAGAAGAGGAATTCTATTTCTGCCGCTGATGAGCTGTCCGCACTACTGCAGGAAGGATGGGTACGAGGGCGTCAAGAAATGGACCAGCAAGGTCGATATCTTCCGGAAGAAGTTTATCGTTGTGCCCATCAATGAATAGTGAGCGCCGTCTGCTGGACGAATACAAGCCTGTTCAAACTAACCCTCCCGCATCCCTCTCTCACATCAGCGTCCACTGGTACTTGGCCATCATCGTCAATCCGGGCCGCATTTTTGATCCGCCTTCAACAGAGCTCATTCTTACAAAGACGAGCCCTCGCCCTCGTATGGCTGCTCGGCGACACTCTGCCTTGCAGGACGATGTCCAATCCACAGGCAGGAGACTGTCCTCGCTCGGCACGCCTGCACCTAATGAAGAAATTCAGAAGGACAGCAAGGACTTGGACGGTAATGGGGAGAATGCCGACGAAAAGGAAACAACACCTCAAGGCCCGGAAACTGTGGACAGCTTTGCCAAGCTTCAAGACGCTCTCCCGCCGGAAGCTGCAGAACAGCCTTCTGCCACGAAACGTGCAGTACCGCCCTCTCCGTCCTCGCCTCAGCCCACTAAGCGTGTGCGGGTTTCGGATTCGATCGAGAAGGACGAAGATGGCCCCACAAATGGTGTCGAGGTGCCAAGCTCTCCGGTTCAAAAACTATCTCGAATGACACTGGACGAGGACCGAGAGGAAGGGAGTGACGCTTGCGCGGATCGTGAGCAGCCTTCTCCTCCAATGAAAGCCATGCGCAGAACTCCGGTCCCTATCGCGCCTCCACCCAAGGAACGGCCTATCACGCCACCACCTCCTGGCGAGAACAAAGAGAGCGACCAGCCTGCCGCGCCGTCAGAGCCGCGGGACGAGAGGTGAGTCCTCCCGCAGTGTCGGTGGGCGGCAGTGCAGAACGAAGAGCTGATCTTTCTTACTGTCCTACAGGACGGAAGTGATCATCTTCGACTCCCTAGATGCCACTCATCCCGCTGCCGCTCGCAAGCTCACGGAATATCTTCGGTTGGAAGCGGAAGACAAGAAGGGGGCGGACAGGCGTCTACTCCGCGACGCGAGGCGGAGTGATGCTACCGTAAGTATTCAGTTTGTGTGGCTCGGTTGCGGGATTCATTGTTGACACCGTCACATCCCCTTGCCGCCTGCTGCAGGTTCCGAAGCAAGACAACGCTGTGGATTGCGGCGTCTATCTCTTGCACTATGTGGACCGCTTCTTTTCAGACCCGGACCGTTTCCTCCGCCTCATTCGGGTACGTAGCCATTCATTAGTCATCAGTCGACAACAGGGCTAATTTCGAGATCTCGTTCCTCGTCATACATAAACTTTAGGACAAGAAACGTGACGCCGATGACGCTTGGCAGAAGGCGGAGGTGCGGAACAAGCGAGAGTACTGGAAAAGGGTCATCGCCACGCTCTCCGAAGACTGGCAAAAGGTTCGCCTTAAGGAGGAGGCTCAACGTGCTGCAGCCAAGGAGGCTCGAAAGCTAGAGCAGGACAAGGCGTCGAGGCGTGAGCAGCAGGAGAAGTCCGAATGAATCTTGATCAAGAGTTCCTTCATCGTACTACTGTGTTTTTATCAAGCAGCCATGTTCCTACCGCGCACGTCCCCCTCGACTCGGTCCCCCGGTACTCTTACATTCGATTTCATTTCTATTTCACCTTATCCCTACCACGAACAATCTCACATCGTCGCATTCCTCGCATTGCCGCATTTGTAACTAAATAGCAATAGCAATCCATTCGCGAATGTTTCAGCTTATGGTGAAGTTAAATTCGCGTGCGGACGCGTTGTATGCCGCAGCAGCGATGATCGAACCCCCGCGCACAGGTCATCCAACGGCCGCTTTGCTCGCAGCCTGCATCATCTACCCCAAGTATCCATCACAAATCAGGATGGAGGTCGACAACAAGGAGGCAAACCTCTCTGTGGATGACAAGTTTGTTGAGCTATTGAGCGATCTGGCCGATGATCCTTCAATCTCTTCCGTAATCGGACAAGGGTTTCACTTCGAGGAGCCCCTCTCAGAGGAAGACGTGCGCTCGATTTTCGAGCGGGTCTACTCTCGAACGCGACATTTGGCAAAGAACCAAGACGTCTGGGACAAGTGGAAAGACTGGGAGGTTGGGCTTCTGGAGAGCAAATCAGGGTGAGTTTGTGAGAAATTGAGCATTTCCAAGACGACTGTCTGATCTTCCTTTCTTCCGAGAACGCACAGGTCTGAGCGCGACGAAGCGATCTTCCGTCTGCGCAAGCTTTATGGTGACCGCCTTCAGGTACCTCATGCTACGCATGAAGCAACCTTTCAGTCCTACTCCACCTTTGTCTCGCAGAACCTACCTCCCTCGGAATATGAGACGGAAATGGTTCGGACCAACAAGCTGTACGCAGTTGGAAAGCAAAAATGGAGCGAGAGGGAAGCGTGGGAAGACAGTCTGGTGAGAAGGCCCTGGACGGAAACGAGTTATCAGTTGCAATGCTCACATTGGTCCTCTTCACCTCAAAGGCTTCTCCACAAGCGCAAGCCAGCCCCGACCGCGGGTTTCTGTCGTACATACGTTGGGAGCAACAGCCCCGCAATCCAGACGTCGACCTAGTGTGCTGCCTCTACGAGCGCATGCTTTATGCGTTGGGACCATCTCCTGACAGCTCCGAAGAGCAAATGGCGCGCGACGGCGCTTGGGAGGGATATGTCAATTTCCTAGTGAGTCTGTTTCGACTGGGAGGGGTTAGAGTGCGGCTATGTTCATGGCTTGACTCTGTCTTGGCGAAATCGCTTGTTCCATAGATGCAACAGGGCAACCAAGACGCGCTGTTGATGGAGGTGATAGACCGTGCGACGAAGGCGGTGCCCCATCTCGGTAAGATTTGGGCTTCCCGTATGCGCTTAGTCGAGCTTAGCGACAAGAACTCGGTGAGCATTTCCCTTTCTTGGTGTGCGCCTACATTGGCCATACTGAACTTCATTGCTGCTAAACAGGACGACCCGGTGGCGGAGAGCGCGGAGATTGAAGGTACGAGAATTGATTACAGGTACAAGAGCTACTTTTACGTGTCGGTAGCGGCAAGAGCTCAGTGTCGGAGGTCTTCTCATGCAGAACTTTTCCAAGAAGCCATCAACGCGGGACAAATTCAGAAAAACGTGGACGACTTTGTCGCTGTGCTCGAGGCGAGGGTTGACTACTATCGCCGGACTGCAGGAGTGCCTGAAGGAGAACCGTCGCAAGAGGCTATCCAAACAATCGGCGACATGCTCCGCCAGAGCATCAACTTGATCAAAACAAGTGAGTTGCTGCGGAATTCAAGCTGAAAGTGTTCTTCTCCGCTTATTTAACATCTTTACCTCAGCATTCGCTCCCCATGGTGATCCGCAATACAGGCTCGAACGGTACCTTATCAGCTGGGTGAGCCAGGGGGCACAGAAAGCAAGGACTCGGGAGGTATTCTGGTTGTCAGCACAATCTCATCTTCCAGCAATCTTTCCTTTTTATTTATGCAAAGCTATCAAGGTATCAGTACCTCGACGATGCATCATTGGTTTGGGACATGGTCGTACAAAAAGGCGGACCGGGCGAGTATCTTGCCGAGGCTTGGATCCGCCGTGCCGAATTTGAGGCCAATCGGCTGAACATCAAGAAGGCTCGCTCTTCGTACGAGATTGCGTCTGGAAAGCCCAGAATCGACTGGCCCGAAAGCATTTTCTCCGCATGGCTTCAGTTTGAGCATCACTTCGGCTCTCTTCAGGAGTATCAAAAGGCGGAGAACAAGATCTCCAGGGAGAGCCTCAAAGTGCAGGCCCGTCGTGAAAAGGAGATGCGAGAGGCTATGGACGCTCAAGCAGCTTATGCCAGCCAATATGTTGGCCAGGATGCTCAGGACGACCAAGACACTAGAGGCGAGGCGAAGGGCCAGAAGCGCAAGGCTGGAAATGACGGAAGTGATGAGGTCAGCGCTGTCGATGATGGAGCTGGAGATGCTAGTCACAAGCGTGCAAAGACGGGTACGTTCTTCTCTAATAATCCCATGTTCTTGTCTTCTCGCTGCTCGTCCCCTGATGTGCGCACACTTTGTGAAACAGACGCCAAAGTTCCCGAACGCGATCGAGAGCATTCAACAGTCTTCGTTGCCGGCTTACCTAAAGGGACGAAGGAAGAGGAGCTCAAGAAGCTGTTTCGAGATGTAAGGGTTTCCTACATTTTTTTGAAGCCGTGATTACATCGACGCTCATCTTATGTCTATTTCTTGTTCAGTGCGGGGACATTCGCGAGATCAAGGTTCATGACCAGGAGGACCAACCGGTGGCCACTGTCGAGCTTTGTAACCGTGAAGACGTTGCCGCGGCCCTTACCAAGGACAAAAAGGTCGTTAACGGGTCTCAGATTGAGGTTCACCGTGGCTCGGATAGCACGCTGTTTATCACCAACTTCCCTGAAGACTGGGACGATAAGGAGCTTCGGCTAAGGTTCGAAAAGGTAAGGGAGAATTAACGTAGTGCTGGAGGCATTTTTCAGCGCTCATTTCGTCCTTGGCTTTCAGTATGGCGTTATCTTCGACACGCGGTGGCCTAGCAAGAAGTTCAAGAACTCGCGCCGCTTTGCTTATCTTCAGTTTAACTCGCCGGTGAGTGCCAGTGGTCGTTTCTTGTCTGTGATGAGGAGTGGCTGATCTGTTTCGCCTCTCAGATTGCGTCCAAGAGTGCTCTGGAACTTGATGGCGTCGAGGTGGCTCCAGGACGCTCACTCATCGTGCGGATATCAGACCCGGAAAGGAAGCAACAGCGCTCAGATGCCAAGTTAGACGAGCGAGAGCTGTTCGTCCAGGGCCTGAGCCGCTTTGTCAAAAAGGAGGACCTGGAAATTCTGTTCGGGAAAGTGAGTTACGAGTCCAGCGTGGAGTAGACCTCGAGTTCGCGTGCTTGCTGCAATGTGTCGACGAGCGCAATGCTGAAAAAAGTTTGGAACGGCAGTACGGCAGGGTCAAGGACGTGCGCGTGGCACTGAACGCGGATGCGACATGCAAGGGATTCGCATGGGTGGATTTTGAGGATGAGGTGAATACCACCCATTCCTGAGGGTGTGAAGCTTTCATTGCAAGCTGACCTCTTCTCCGGCTTTCGGAACGCCAGAACGAAGCACAGCTTGCCATGCGTGAGCTACACAACACTCAACTCAAGAAGCGTATAATGTCCGTCACAGTTACGGACCCCCATGCGAAAGCGGCGAAGGCGCAGAAAGCGGAAGGGGGACCCTCAGGGTCGGGCCAGAGCTCTCGCATGGATGCCCGAGGCAGGACGGCATTGATGTCCGGTCTTCCCGCTGAGGCGCAGGAGGCGAAGCTACAGCAGGTAGTGGAAAAGGCAACGAGGCTTGGGGCAGTAAAGGCTATCGAGATGGGTAGCGCTGATGGAGGGGGTGGCCCGAAGCAAGGCGAAGCTCGTGTCGTCTTCGAAAATGTGGCGGTGAGCTTTCGGAAGACAGACGGAGGCCGCGTTTCGGTCGCGACTCCTTTTTCTACCAACAGGTTTTTTTTTTTTCTCATTAATGGTATATTTGCCCTGTCTCCGCACCGCAGGACTTGGGCAAGCTTCTCTTGCGCTCAAATATCGCCTACGACGACAGTGTGACTCTCACGGTCGCTCCGTACGAATTGGTGGTTGCCGGGAAGAGTAAAGGGGGGGGACAAGGGTTCGCGCCTCGCAGCGTTAGCAGTCGCGGCCGAGGCAGGGGCCGAGGCAGGGGCGGAATTGGCTTCCGTGGCCACACATGAAGCTTTTCAGGTGTTTTCTAAAACGAGGCCCTGTGGATTTCTTAGCATGTTTTTGTCACTCACATGCGACTAATGGCCGAGGGAGGGAAAGGGGAAAAATGCAGAGAGGAAGAGAATGTCAAGAGAAGGTGGAAGTTTGGAGCGTGAGAGGCGGATGTGATCGACCCCCTTCAATTTAAACCGGTACGATGAAGTGCACGTACGATGAATTGCATATACCGTCGACCTCCGCTCTCCCGCCGCTCACCTCCCCGGTCCCTCCCGCCTGGTCACCAAGACTGCCCTGGCCCTGCTCCCAACCGACCTTGCCCGGGCCATTGGCCACTGCCAGTTCACCACGTCTTAGTCCTCCGTCTCGCCGTCGTCGAAGCGCTTGTAGCCGTCTTTTCGTCTGTGTCATGTCGAGCGCTCCTGCGTCGAGGAGCGCTCATCTATCTGCCTCTGCCTCTGCCTCGTCGTCCGTGTACTCCTCACACGACCGAAGACAAGCAAAGAGGACGGCCGTCGGGCCGACGACGGCGCATGAAAAGACAGCGATGGCGATGGAGCGAGTCAGTGGGACGGACGAAGGGGAACGTACAACGTCGAGCTGCACGTCGCGTCGGACGTGGACTAGAAAAGGTGCAGCAGTTCTGGTGCATGTGCACCGCTGCTTATTTGAGGCGTCCCTTTCCCGTGTTAGATGGTGGTTCGCCTCGGATCTGGCGCAGTATGCGAAGGCGTTGCGCTCGGCCTTGTCTTGCCGTCCTGCCCTGCCTTCCTTCCCCTCCTAGCCTCACCTCTACGAGGGTCATTCGGCTCTTGCTGGCCTCTCAGCCCTGCGCCCTCTAGCTTACTAATCTAAATGAATGCCTCCACATGTTTTGCATGCTTGCGGGGAGGCTTCGGAGGCGTCGTCGGGGAAGATGAGACAGACGGATCTTTCTCTTCGCATCTGCTTTCCCATCGCCGCAGTGCAGCCGCGCACTTTGCCCCCGCCCAGGTCTCTCTCCCTCTGCGTCCGACCCTCGTATGTTGTTCGTCCCGCTGATCTCTATGACGACCGGAGAGAAGAAGGAAAAAACAAAGAAAAGGTCCCAGGGAGCCGTCTGATTTCCAGATCTGGCGCTCTGGTCCATACCGGGGCCCCGCCTAGGAACGATCCCGCTGCTGCCATGGCACCGTCTCGCTCCTGCAACCGGCTAGGACGAGTCGCCGACGCTATGGTCGTACATCCGAGATTTGGGCTCGCAGCTGCTCGCTTGTTCGTGCGCCGCTGATCTGATCTGGTCGATAGGGAGTTGTTTTCCTTCCACCTCGCTTTTTTGCGGGGAGGTCCGCGGGGAGGTCGTAGGCTGACTGTGATCATCGCCCGGCCTATGGCAGGTACATGCGCGGAAAGCCACCGCTCACTGCCGTGCGCCTCGCAGGCTTTGCCTAGCTACGCCTAGGCCGCAATGCAAGATGGAAAGCAGATGGACGTAGTCGCTAACGACGGCCGACAGGGATGCGTGAAGGCAGCGAGCGAATGCAAGCCGGCTGTAGTTGCTGCCCATACATAGCATAGCATATAGCATGTGAGCGCATGCAAGCGTGTTGTGTGCGAGGTCCGGGCACGAGGCGAGGCGAGCGAGGCTCATGCAGGCGACCCACGCGCCATCATCATCATCGTCTGTCTCTGTCTGCGCGTCGCTTCCCTTCTGCGTCTCGCTTCCCTTGACTACAAGGCCTTCCCATTCCATCCCATCTCCCTCCCATCAGCGCAAATCATCACCCAAACCCGTCCCAGACTCCTTCCCAACCTACAAAATAGCCCCACCCAGCGGCGAACAAGCATCATGGAAGTCCTCCCATCCCCTCGCAATCGCCCTCGCCCCGTCGTCACGCACTCTCCTTTTGGAGGCGTCGCCTGCTTCCCCGTCCAGCCGGCCTTGAGGACATCTTGACATTCTCGAACCCACTCGGACACATGTCGTCGGGCCACCCGTCCTCCGCCACCATGGTCTCCCTGGCCCCGAGGGTGGACTGGAACGATCCAAAGCAGATCGCTATCGACGAAAAAGTCTGTGAGTGTGTCTCCACCGCTGCACCCAAGCCCATCAGACCACCCACACATCCGCTTCGTTCGTTCGCTCCCGTCGCCTCGTCGTCCGACGGCGCTCACCCTTCGCTCCATGCTTTCCTTTCTCCAATTCGCCAGACCAGGCCTATTTGTTTGTTCTCTTGGGAGTGTTGTGAGTGCCTTTCGACGTCGTCGCCGTGGCGTCAAGATGGGCGAGCATCCTCACCAACCTTTATATTCCTCGTGTCTGCTTCTCCAGCACCTGGGACTTTATCCTTTCCGTGAGCGTTCGTTCCCATGCCCTCTGCTCGCTTATTCTTAATCTGACTCATGTCGTCTTCCCTTCCTGCCGCCCTCGCAGTCCTGGTACGATTTCAAGATCGTCACCGGACAGATCAAGTTCAGGTGGCCCATGATATTCTACTTGGGCAGCCGCCTTTGCGCGTTCGGTACCCTCATTCCAGTGTGAGTCCTTAATGCGGTCCTGCTCTCCCCTTCCGTCCTCACCGCCATCCTTCTCTTTTACTTCCCCACCCCCCGTTCTCTTTTACTTCCCCACCCCGTAGCATCATCACCAACAACGTGACAGACACCTATTTGGACTGTAAAGCTCTCATCGTCACCCTAACCCTTTTCGGCGGCGCCTCGGTCTACATGTCGGCTGCCATCTTCGTGCTGCGCACGGTGTGTCCACATTTCCCTTGATTGCCATGGCGGAGTCCGTTTACTTACGGCGCCCCTTCTTTCTTTTCCACGCCAACGTGGATGACCGCCATTCAGATCGCTGTCTGGGGCCGACGTCTCTGGGTCATCATCCTTCTCGGCGTGTTGTGGGTGGGCCTAGTCGCCACCTGGTCCCATAACTGCACATCCATCATCAACGTATGGGCCGGAATTGGCCAAGTAAGCACCGCTCCTGTCCTTGGCTCCATCACCGCCCGCTCGGCCATCTTTCTAACGGTTCGTGTCCTCCCACATCCCATGTGCAGGGTTGTATACCCGTCCATGTCTTCCAGTACTTCAGCGCACCGTATGTCGTGACCGAAGGTACGACGGAGATAACATCGGTTCATACACATACGTTCATGCCATACGACCTTAACACTCGATTCCCTTGGATCTCATGGTTTCGAAAAAAATAGTCATCGACGTCGCCACTCTGTCCCTGACGGCGTACAAGGTAAGCGAGGCACGGCAGCTAGAGACCAGACCGGCTTGCCAGGGTCATTCATCTCCATCTTTCGGCCATCTCACAGCTCTTCAAAGTGCAAAGCAACATTGCCAACCCCTCAAACATTAGCACGGTCTTGTTCCAGCAAGGTCTTTCCTATTTCATGTAAGGATCCCGCAAGAGTCGGGCATCAGGAAGGAACTTGCCTCCTTCGGCTCACACTCGCCAACGGCGCCCTTCCCCTTTCTTTCCGGCGACGGCAGCGTCAACGTCATCTTCAACACTGTAAACCTCGTGCTCATTTGGGCGAACGTAAACGTAGTGATGCACTTCATCAACTCGATCGCCGCTGCCACCTTCGCGTAAGTGGGCCTCGCATTTAGGCGTTTGCGTCATGCATGGCAGTCGCTTGACCAATCATGAATCTTTTCCGTTCCTGCTACTCTTCCAGCTCCATCAGTGAGTCACCGCCGAGCCAATTTTCATCTTGTTTTGCACAGGCTGACCTCGCTGTATTGTCGGGTCAATAGTGGCGTGTACCGCCTTCCGGTGAGCTAGTCCGCCTCCTTTTAGCTTGCTGGAAGATGACGGAGCAATGTTGCTGATACCCCGTCCGCTTTGCGCTACGTGACTTTTTTCCTCTTCAGGGATCTCTCTACTGGCGCCGTTCGGGATGGCCAGGGCTGGTTCGCCACCTCCGAGAAGGGGAGGTTCTGGAACGTAAGGACCTGACGAGATGCGGCAAACCATTCGATCGGGCGACAACGAACGGCGCTGATCTGATTCCCCTTCTTTCTAATTCCACGACTACTCTTGGATACAGGGATGGACCGAAGGTGAGTTTTCCTCCCACGCCACGGGCGCATTCAAAGGCTGACATACGCCACACTTTGTGTCTTCACCAGGTCAATCCGCAGTCGGCCCCGTTGCACACGATGGGACCGGTAGGCAACCCAGTCGACCTCAAGACGGCGGCCGCAGCAACCCCGTTGGCGACGGCGGCGTTAGGATCACATTGAGCAAGGTCGTTCGTAGGTGAGGTCCGGAGCCGAGCTCCGTCACGCTTGTGACAGGCAACGGCCGCCACGCCCACAGTCGACTCACGGCTTTGCCCTTGCTTTCCATCGGGACGTTTAGGGACGGTTACGGGTACGAGCGACACGACGACGTCGACATGGCGTCGCTGTCCAATGCCGGTGGTACCAAAGCTGGATCCGAGGGTTCCCAGATACCGCTGGACGGATCTCACCCCGATGACCACATCGCGTCGCCCCAACCAGCTCACTCTCATTTCGCCCGTGCGGCCGATATCGAGGCCTCCACCTATGGCCACGATTACCAAGTGGGAGAAGCCATTTTCGGGAATGGCCCCGCTGCCGAAGACGGCACTCATAAAGTTCGGTATCCGAGCAGGCATCCGTTCGCTGGCTAAACGTCTGCTGCCAGAGGATCGTGACGAATTATCACTCGCTCCTGTCTTCCCTTCCATTCATCATGTGCGGTCAAAAAATTGTTCAGTCGAGACATTCGTACATTTCTCGTCCACTCGTTTCACTCTTTCTTGTTTTCCGCGTCAGACCGACTGGACGCCAGTGGTTGGGTCGACCTGCGGCCGACCTCACAGGTACTATTGGTTGCTAGGGTTAATCGGTTTTCGGCTCATCAACTTTATGAAAATGAAAAAGCTTTCTTGCATGCAAAGTTTATTAATTAACTCCTATATTCGACGCCTGTAGCGGTGCGATACCTTCGAAGAAGCCTGTGATCATGGTCCGTCTAAGGGCCGACGACGAGGTGACGAGACGACGGAGGGAATCTTTGCAGTGGTCCTCTGTGAGTCTGGCTTCCCTTGACGCCGCCTTCCTCTCCACGTCGCAGCCCCCTCGTGGTCTCTCCCACGTCTCCTCTTCCTCACCCATATCTGACTGACGCTTCCTCGAGAGCACCGGACGTTCCCCATCGATGTCTTCCTTCTGCACCGCAACATCTCCTTGCTCTTCTTTCAGACCGTCATGGGCGGCGCCGTCGCCCTCGCTCCGTCCCCTACTTCCTTCCCATCTTCTTCGAGTGGCTGCGCGTGAGTACACAAGCTTCTCCCTTCTCGCCTCCCGACGCTCCTCTCATGTCCCGTCTCGTACTTCAGGGAGACTCGCCAATCAGGCCGCCGTCCAATTGCTACCGTTCATCGTCTTCGGCACCGTATGACGATCTCAGAATGGATCAGAGCTCGCGCGGCTCGATGTCCTGCCCATCTGCCGAGGCGATGACCATGCGGTCGGGGGAGGCGGGAGAGGGAATTCTGGAGGCGAGAGAGGCGCGGTGGAAGGGAGAGCGCACTTCAGGGGACGACTGTCGATGTGGGCGGTGGATGAGCTTGTGGTGCGGGTGCAGGAAGTGGTGATGGGCCAGGTTTGGGTGGACAGGGAGAGGAATTGCAGACGCCGGAGGGACGCCGCTCGTTCGCCCTCGTTCTTCCCAGCGCGACCTCGTCGCGCGCTGGGGTTGGGAGGCCAGTTGGCCTTCTCCACTTCGTGCCCGTTGCTCCTCGACGTGAGCGCGGGACGACACCAGGGACGGCAGCCGGAGGAGGGGAAACGATCGTGGAGGGATGAACGGCGCGTCGAAAGACGTAGATGGAGTAGGCAGTCGCATTCGAAGTCGAGCGTTGACCCAGAGCTTCATCAAAGTTCTCGTCCCACCTGACATGGTCAGTAATCAAAGGGGACCAAGATCTGGACTGCGTGATCCTCCTTTTGGATTTCTGTCCTCCGTCGCCTTGTGGGCCCGCTCGAGGTCGACAAGCCGGAATCGGCTCAAGTCGTATGCGCCTTTTCGACCTGTGTACTGCTGCAGCACGTTCGACGGGCTCACGTCTCCGTGCACCCAGCCCTCTGAGTACAGCTCATCGTACAGGCTCAAAATCTGTTAACAGATGGCAGATCGAGGACGGGATGGTGAGGTTATTCAGGGTAGGTTCGGGGCTTGCGCCGGACGAGTCAACACATACCAGGTGATAGTCTTCAGGATTAACTGTCTGATAGGGTCGCCGACATGTTCCAGTACCAGGTGCGGCTGACCACTGTCCAGGCGGCCGTGCCCATCTGCAAAGGGAAGGAGAAGGAGACTAGTGGTCAAACGGAAGTCTCGCGGGAAAGACTAGGACGTGGCGATGAAACGGAGAAAGACCCAGAACTCACAGAGCCGCAGAAGGATGATCCCTGGAAGTTTCTCAAGCGACGGTAATTATTCACCTCGTTCTGGAAAACAGCCGGTGATTCCAGGACCATGTCCTCATACGCCCCTTGCTCAAAGTCGTCCCACCATGTCGGCACGCCGCCCAGAGGCCTCCTGACCTTGATGGCCATCTTCTTTCCATCGAGCCCCGGCCCGCTCGCAGTCGCCTCGAAAATCAGGGACATTCTCCCAACTGCGACCGCGAGCGACGGGTCGCTGCTAATGGCTTGCAGATCTGCGACCGACGCGCGATGCATCCCCGTCTCCTCGTCTTCGCGCTCGAGCGCGACGAAGGCTCGAACGCGACCAACCCTGGTCGAGCTTGCAGCGGTCCGAGAGGAGCCCCTCTTCTGTGCTTTGCGACCTGTCCCACTTGGCCCAGACTGATCATCCTCGTCTCGTGATCGCTTTGGCGCTGGAGGTAGATAGGCTTGAGGTCATATCGAAAATGTAGAGGTCATCAGCCATGCGGCGCCGTCCATCGACGTGCAGGCGGCGGAGACACTTACTTCTCGCAGGGCTTGCGAAAACCTTGAGTTTGGGATCACGTCTCCGGTCCAACTCTGCCTGGCGTGCGCACTACACCAAAGTTCCACCTGACCAACGATCAATGTAAGTGCGCGAGAGTTGGAGTACGACACAGGAGGGTGCGTAACGTTGAGAACTTTGTCCATATGGCGAGCGACCGTGTCACGGCGCGCAGCGATGAGGTATCCCCATGTCCATAGAATGCCAAACTGCGTCCTGGAGGTGATGAGATTGGGACAGTTGTGGTCTGTGAGTCAAATGCTGTTATGTGGTCACAACGATATAGGTATCGGATGAGGACGTGGATCATGTTTGCCTCGGATGAGTGGGACACGGAAGACAACCCAGCGTGTCTCTCTCGTACCGGCGGCTTTATCCTGTGCGGGCCTAACGTCTACTTCCCTCACAGGCCTACGCGTTTGCCGAGCCGGCCGATAACGATGAGTACAAGCGGCGCAGTGATGGACGCGTCTTTTGAACGAACGGTATCAGACCGACGCACAGAGGCAGCAGGAGGTCGACTCACGATGTGGCTCGGTGAGTATGCTACCGTCCAGTCACCGACCGCTTACAAAATACCCTTTTCGTCGACTGTCCTGCAGTCGCGGTGCTGCATGCATGCACCTTCGGTGGACGATGGTGGTGACCTAAATACAGTATGCAATCACGCGCCAAAGAGAGAAGGGAGGGAGTCAGACTTGATATTTCCTCGAACTGCCAAACAGGATTTTCAGATGGGCTGAGCTGCACACATGTGCTGGCAGAGCTTGGCGCCCTCCGGCTCGTGTATGCGTCGTTTGCGTACTTGTCACCTGTGTGGGCCGTCTCGTCGAAGACGTCGCGCGAGTGAGTCGAGTGAGCTGACCGCACGCTGTTCTCTGGTCGCTATAAACGCGTGCAATAACTATCGCAACTCACCATTCATACACTAGAGTACACGCTGTAATACATCCATTCGAGTATAATCCGTCTCTCTATACCTGCCATCGCCTGCGACCGACAGGTAAGATGCCAATGTCTACATTACTCACTCGAGCCCCCGCTTCTTCCATCCATCTCTGTCTTCTCTTCCAACGACGCCCTCACCTCCGTCAGTACGGGAGAGCCCTCGATCTCTGGGTATTTCCTCAGCATCTCGTCCAGCTGCTCCGCGACCATTCGCTTCCATTCTTTGCTCCCTCGCGCCGGACCCTCCCTTTCCGCCACCTCCTGCGCCTCCCAGACTCTGGTCAACGATGTTCCGTTGCCGTCTCCGTATTTTTCAGCGAGCGCCGCCAGCGTGGTCGGCCATGCGGCGCCCGGGTGGTCCGGGTGAGCTTCGAGGTAGCGCGCCTCGTCATAGCCAAGACGCGACAGAAGGTACCGCAGGCCCGAGTCTTCCTTTTGAGGTTTGTAGAATACGACAGTATGGTGGAGAGGCCGTCGCCTGCCGCGCCAGTCGATGACGCTTTCGAACGGACAGGCAGGAAACGAAGCGTCAGCTCAGCCTCCACAGACACAACGCTTCCGGTGCCATCAAAGAGAAAAAAAGAAAAAGCTTTTCTTGCACGCACCCGGTGAGCACGTAGTCGTCATCCCAAAGCATGTTCCACCAATCAGAGTCGCCGTGGTGGACGGGGAACGGCCCAGCGTCGAGCCCTGGCCTTGAGTGAGCGGAAAACCAGCAAATCCAAAGGATCAAACTC
This sequence comes from Peribolospora kevripleyi, assembly GCA_029717575.1. Lineage (NCBI taxonomy): Eukaryota > Fungi > Basidiomycota > Peribolosporomycetes > Peribolosporales > Peribolosporaceae > Peribolospora > Peribolospora kevripleyi. The sequence goes on along the minus strand of JAMDHV010000071.1, from coordinate 361 downwards.
GTCGCGCTGAAGTAAGAAGTCACGGATGTCATCGTCGATGCCATCACTATCACGATCGTAAGACACGACGCACACCGGAGGATCGTCCTTGTCGAGGGGAGAGAGCCAAAGATCGTGGGGCGGGGCGAGGGAGCCATAGGTGAGGTAGACGATAAAACGGGCGATCTGATCGAGCATCTTTTCAACGACGCCGTCTCCCGAAGGGCGCTTTTTGGGGAGGTCGATCATGCGGCGGGAAGGACGGATCAGAGGACGAAATTAGACTCTATGAACTCGGACAAATGTCCCTTTTCCTTCCTATTGCCTGCCATCGCGATGCATCTTTCAATCTTGGCTATGGTCGGAAACTTGTCCATCCAAG